>BSBK01013049.1:2500-46960 GCA_027943335.1 Chamaecyparis obtusa
ATAATAGGACCCCTAGGGAGTCCCATGACCCCTTTTGATAGATTTGAATGCTTAAGTCTGTTCAAAGGGGTCCTAAGACCCCTTAAGAGATACTTGAACATTCCAATGTGTCAAAAGTGGTCATGGGGACTTCCTAGGCATCCTAACATGTGATAAGGCATACTAGGACCCCTAGGAAGTCCCCATGACCCCTTTTCACACATTCAAACACTGAAGTGTGTCTGAAGGGGTCCTAGGACCCCTTAAGACACACTTGAGCATTCCAATGTGTCAAAAGGAGTCATGGAGACTTCATAGGGGTCCTAAGACATGATAAGGAATACTAGGACCCTGGAGAGTCCCCATGACCCCTTTTGATAAATTTGGAAGCTCAAGTGTGTCTGAAGGGGTCCTAAGACCCCTTAAGACACACTTGAGCATTCCAATGTGTCAAAAGGGGTCATGGGGACTTCCTAGGGGTTCTAACGCATGATAAGACATACTAGGACCCCTAGGGAGTCCGCATGACCCCTTTTTACACATTTGAATGCTGAAGTGTGTCTGAAGGGGTCCTAGGAACCCTTAAGACACACTTGAGCATTCCAATGTGTCAAAAAGGGTCATGGAGACTTCCTAGGGGTCCTAACACATGATAAGGCACACTAGGACCTCTAGGGAGTGCCCATCACCCCTTTTGACACATTTGAATGCTCAAGTGTGTTCGAAGAGGTCCTAGGACCCCTTAAGACACATTAGAGTGTTCTAATGTGTCAAAAGGGTTCATGGGGACTTCATAGGGTCCTATTGTGTGATAAGGCATACTAGGACCCGTAGGGAGTCCCCATGACCCCTTTTTAAATATTTGAACACTCAAGTGTGTCCGAAGGGGTCCTCGGACCCCTTAAGACACACTTGAGCCTTCCAATGTGTCAAAAGTGGTCATGGTGACTTCCTAAGGGTCGTAACACATGATAAGGTGTACTAGGACCTGTGGGGAGTCCCCATGACCCCTTTTTAAATATTTGAACACTCAAGTGTGTCTGAAGGGGTCCTAGGACCCCTTAAGACACACTTGAGCTTTGCAATGTGTCAAAAGCAGTAATGGCAACTTCCTAGGGGTCCTAACGCATGATAAGGCATACTAGGAGCCCTAGGGAGTCCCCATGACCTGTTTTGAAACATTTGAAAGCTCAAGTGTGTCCAGAGGGGTCCTAGGACCCCTTAAGACACACTTGAGCATTCTAATGTGTCAAAAGGGGTCATGGGGACTTCCTAGGGGGTTCTAGCACATGATAAGGCATACTAGGACCCCTAGAGAGTCCCCATGACCCCTTTTCACACATTTGAATGCTCAAGCATTTTCGACGGGGTCCTAGGACCCCTCAAGATACACTTGAGCATTCCAATGTGTCAAAAATGGTCATGAGGACTTCCTAGGGGATGTAACATGTGATAAGGCATACTAGGACCCCTAGGGAGTCCCCATGACCCTTTTTGACACATTTCAACACTCAAGTGTGTCTGAAGGGGTCCTAGGACCCGTTAAGACACACTTGAGAGTTCAATGTGTCAAAATAGGTCATGGGGACTTCCTAGGGGTCCTAACGCATGATAAGGTGTACTAGGACCCCTAGGGTGTCCCTAGGACCCCTAGGGTGTCCCTACGACCCCTTTTGACATATTTGAATAATCAAGTGTGTCTAAAGGGGTCCTAAGACCCCTTAAGACACACTTAGCATTCCATGTGTCAAAAGGGGTCATGGGGAATTCCTAGGAGTCCTAATGTGTGATAAAGAATACTAGGACCCCTAGGGAGTCCCCATGACCCCTTTTGACAAAGTTGAACACTCAAGTGTGTCTGAAGGGGTCCTAGGAACCCTTAAGACACACTTGAGTTTTCCAATGTGGCAAAATGGGTCATGGGGACTTCCTAGGGGTCCTTACACATGATATGGTGTACTAGGACCCCTAGGGAGTCCCCATGACCCCTTTTGACACATTTGAATGCTCAAGTGTGTCCGAAGGGGTCCTAGGACCCCTTAAGACACACTTGAGCATTCTACTGTGTCAGAAAGGGTCATAGGGAATTCTTAGGGGTCCTAACGCATGATAAGGCAAACTAGGACCCCTAGGGAATAACCATGATGTCTTTTGACATAATTGAACCCTGAAGTGTCTCTGAAAGGGTCCTAGGACCCCTTAAGATACACTTGACAATTCCAAGGTGTCAAAAGAGGTCATGGGGAGTTCCTTGGGTTCCTAATGCATGATAAGGTGTACTAGGACCTGTAGGGAGTCCACATGAACCCTTTTTACACATTTGAATCCTCAAGTGTGTCCGAAGGGGTCCTAAGACCCCTTAAGACACACTTGAATATTCCAATGTATCAATAGGGGTCATGGGGACTTCCTAAGGGGTCCTAACATGTGATAAGGTGTACTAAGACCTGCAAGGAGTCCTCATGACCCTTTTGACACATTTTAATGCTTAAGTGTGTCCGAAGGGGTCCTAGGACCCCTTATGACACACTTGAGCCTCTGAATGTGTCAAAAAGGGGTCATGGGGGACTTCCTAGGGGTCCTAACATGTGATAATGTGTACTAGGCACTGTAGGGAGTCCCCATGACCCTATTTTACACATTTGAATGGTCAAGTATGTTCGAAGGGGTCCTAGGACCCCTTGACACACACTTGAGCCTTGCAATGTGTCAAAAGGGGTCATGCAAATTTCCTAGGGGTCCTATCGCGTGATAAGGTCTACTAGGACCTGTAGGGAGCCCCCATGACCCCTTTTCACACATTTGAATGCTCAAGTGGTGTCCCAAGGGGTCATAAGATCCCTTAAGACACACTTGAGCCTTCAAATGTGTCAAAAGGGGTCATGGGGACTTCCTAGGGGTCCCAATGCATGATAAGGCATACTAGCACCCGTAGGGAGTCCCCATGACCCCTTTTGACACATTTGAACACTCAAGTGTGTCTGAAGGAGTCCTATGACCCCTTAAGACACACTTGAGCATTCCAATGTGTCAAAAGGGGTCATGGGGACTTCCTAGGTGGTCCTACGCATGATAAGGCATACTAGGACCCCTATGTAGTCCCCATGACCACTTTTGACACATTGGAATGCTCAAGTGTGTCCAAAGGTGTCTATTGTCACTAAGGATTGCACCTATTTTGCTAAGTATTGAACCCAGCAATCCTGTGAAACATGGGGACTATTCTCAGGCAGTGGGTAACCTATCCGAGAATAGACCTCCAGATGAAGGGTCGGCTTCCCTATGGATCACTTGAAACTTATCTAAACTTTGAAATGAAAAGGGATAGAAAATGCTTGAAAGTAAACAACTGCAAACTTGAAATGAAAGGAAGGTGATCCACCGAAATTGAAGAGAAACCATAATTGAGGAATAAGTTCACTTCATTAGCAATTCAAATCTAATTCACAACTCAATCCTACTTTCTCGATCCCTGATGAAATGAGGTACCTAGAATCTAGAAAAGGAAGGAGACTTCACAAATATGATATTCTTGATTATACACAAATCACACCATTGAATATAAGGAAAATCCTTGAATACCCACTTGAATCCAAAATGTAGATGAAGGATATAGAAACATCACAATAATCACACATATGGCTTCAAAAACAACCTCAAAATTATAGGAGGACAAGAAGGATCAATTTTATTACTAAAAAGGAATAGGTACAATTATGTCTCTCAGAGCTATAGCACTCATATCAGAGAGAAAAAGTGAAGAGCTAACCTCAATCACCAAAAGTGAGAGGTATAAAGACAAAGGCTAGAATCTACCATCAAACTCCACTACCTCCTAACAATAGAAAAGTTAAAATAGGACCTGTGAGGCAACATCATGGTCTGACAGTTAGACTCTCAGATTCCTAGGGGGTGAGGAAAGTGGGACCCAAAAATAGATAGTCATAGATGACCACTACACCAATTAAGTCATGTTTTATAACTGATATCTGATAATGGCTCATAAAAATACCACTTGTCGACATCTTACAATAGTAAAACAATGACTTTTACATAATAAAAATAACCCGCCCCCCCCCACTATATCAAATATGAGTGGATTCTGAATGTATATTCAAGACAAACTCAACTCAAAAAGAGGAGAATATCTGAAATATCTATATTTGACAAAAATCCACATCGCATACAAGGACACCTAGTATGTAAAATAAGGCTATAATAAACTCAACCCAATATAAAAAAAAGGGGAGGAACATATTTATAGCCTATTTCATAATAAAACTAAGCCCTCTTAAAACATCCTCAACCTAGAAAACCCTAGGTCATAGCTCAAAAATAAAGACCTCAAACACATTAGCTTGAAAAGATGGTATTAAAATAAAAGCTAATGTAAACTCAACCCTAAAAGGGGGAGAAGAAAGATGTGAATCGACAACCACTCATTTACAACTCTCAGCTGTTGGCATCATGAACTTTGACCCTCAACAAATGGAAAGTTGCTAATTTCATCTGTAGTTGTTGAACTAGACCTCGAGCTCGATCTGGAAATAGAAAAATCCTTCATTCATAACAAATTGATTGAGGTAGGCATTGCAATCAGTTTTCATTCCTCTCTCTGCATATTTCAAAAGGCACTATTGCTATGGTAGCTGATATCACATTGTTCCTTTAGACTCTCTGCATTGCATTTTTTTGATATTGTACTGTGCTCCATTTTTGAATGCCACTGTACATCTATGGTGCATCGCGGCCTCTGTAGGTTTTGAGGGTGTATAAATAGTGGTAGATTGCATTTGCATTTAATTCTTTAGATAATGATCTCTCTGTATTCTTTTGATAGCAGTGGACTGATGCTATGCACTTTCAAGGGCACCATGTTTACTTTGTATTTACTATTGACACTGCTATTTCCATTATTTGATCACCACTGTTATGTTATTCTGGAGGGCACAGTTGTTTATCTATTTGTTATTTTGCACATAAATGCTCTATTTTTTGACATCACTACTACTTGTATTTGATGCTAGTGGGTAGCATGGCTAGGGCATCATTTTGTGTTGTTGATGTCACTTCATTATTACCATGCATGCCCCTTTGTTGGATTTGGGCCTAAACCTTGAACCATGGTGTCATATGAGCTTGTCATCAAGCTAGGACACAGGTGGATATGCACACTGTTGCTACTTTAGGGCATCATTTGACTTTACTTCATATTGTTGTGTTTGATTTATGAACCTATTGTGGACTCCATCACACCAAATAAAGCACAATGTATCTTGTTTCATTGTTGTCACTACATTCAGTATACTATGCCATGATATCATCCTGCACCCCACCTCTGCCAGCCATGAAGGATATGACAGGCATCATTCCCTCTTTGCTCAAAATGTGTAAGGCTTATGAGCCTGGCATGATGTTAATGCCTGTTGAGCATAGCCCACGAAGGCTCTTGATGGTGTGAGTGTTTGGCTAAGCTCACTATTGGTTCTATTGTTCTAGCCATGAGCTAGATGTTGGTGGTGCCATTGAGCTCGAGAGCTTCTTGGGGAGCCATCTGCTATTACAGTGTGACCTTTTGGTGCATCTATTGTTTGTCATTGACTACTATTATGGCCTTTCGATTGTTATTGATGTCTCACCTTATAGCAGTGTGATCACTGTGAAAGCTACCCACAGATGGGGCATGTGTTGTCATGACTAACAGTGGCCTAATCCATGCTTCATTGATCCTTATTGGTACATTTGATTGCATGAATGTGCTTTTGTATCATGCCAGCCCGAGGTCTCATTTTGAGGTGTCTCAGTGCTTACACTGTTAAAAGATGGAGCGCTTATGTATTCATATTTCATGGTGTGCATGATTTCCCTTTTTCTTTTGAGGGCATGATGTTTGAAGCATGAATTATATTACTGTTAAGTTTCTGGTGATACCCAAAGTGGGGAAAGCTTACTGTTGTGTCTCTTTTATGCAGAATTATTTTGGTGTTTGTAAGAACCAGTGACTCTCATGCATTATACTTTGACATTTGATGCTGATGTTTGATAGATACTCATTACTATATGCTTCACTGTTACTACATTTGGCTATTGCACTCTAAGAAGCCTGAGAAATATTTGACCATTCATTGCTGACTGTTACCAATGCTTGATTGCAATGGCATTATTCTTATATTTCAATTGAATTGGTATCTCCTTGATTTGTTGTATGTTTGTGGATGCTTATGACAGCAGTGTTATTATTGTGTCATTATTGCCTCATGCCCATCACATATATGATATGCCCTACTAGAATATTAATGCAGATCTAAAATATATCTATGTTTCAGTGTGCCTTATCTTTTGCATAGATCTGTGTGCCCCATTTCAAGCTCTTTTTTTCTTCGATGCCATGTAGATCTCTATTATTTATTTATCACATCTTGATAGATGTTATGCCCTAGTGCCCCTGCTGTCATGCCCTAGTGCCCCTGATGTTATGGCCTAGTGCCCCTCATGTTACAACACATAGGTTCTGTTTGCATCCTCGTACCAGTATTTGCTTCTCATGCCATGCTACTTGATTGATCCTCATTGATATTGAATCATCTGGATGCTCTTCATCTATACATATTGTGTGTGGCCTTGGCCCTTGATGGATTCATGATGGAGGTCATGAGGTTTCCCTATCATGATCTGCATCAAGGGCCCAAATCATTCATGGAATACATATTAGATCAACTTCTCCTGTATCTGCACATGAAACAAACATGTCAGTGAAAACATGATGCCTCCTTTGGTTCTTTGGATGATTCTCATGTACATGCCCTGAGAATAGCCTTTTTTAGAGGTGCATGGTTGAGTGTATGGATGCATTCTATGATATTGTGATACCAGCCATTGCATAGATCCATTGGATCTAACCCATCTCCTCTCTTCACTTCTTGCAGGTTCTGGATCTCAGGAGCTCGCTGGACAAGGCCGAATCCAGACATCAATACCAAGCAATGTCTGGTACCCCCGTATCAATTATTTCTTTATGTATATCTGCACTCACACATTCAATTTTGGTAATGGCTATGCTCACAGCCTGTGTGAGCTTAGATAGGTGCTTTTCTTTTCAGTTCTTTGCTTTTTGAACAGTATACATGTCACCGATACATGCATGAGTAGATGTAGATGTAGTTCATTTCATTTTTATCTTCATGTTATTTGCAAATGAAATGAACAAAAATATAAGCAAGACCACCTAATAACACAAACTAGGTTATTGTAGCTCATCTAGTAATTAGGCCTTCAAACTTAAGAATGAGAAAAAATATGACAACATTCTGGTGACCTCTATGGAGTGCTTGCCTGCTAAGCATCTTGACCAGCTACCTGATAGATCCATTGGGCACAGAGTCACTAAACCACAACTGAACCTAGCTTCTTTCAAATAACCAATCCTTCTCAACAAAACTACTAACTGCTAGAGATAACTTCTCTGGCTTATTGCTACTTCACACCAACTGAAAACAACTAAAAGAAACTACTAAAAAAAACTTGTGCCAGACACTTAGGGAACACAGAAAGCCAAAACTCTTAACTTACTAATGTACAAGTTAGAAAAGAACCTCAGAAACAAGCCTTGAGGTGGATTCCATTCACTGGAATGGGAAACTCCTCTCCATCCATGCTAGCCAATTGAAAAGCATTATGGGCCTTGCATCAATCACCATAAAAGGTCCACTGTAGATGGCATCAAACTTAGTATGCCTCCCTGGCTTATTTTTTGCTTCATCCCACTTGAGGACCAGATCCCCCTCCTTAAAGACTTTAGGTGTGGCCCTCTTGTCAAAAATCCTCTTCATCTGAGCATGATGAGCCTCCAGGTTCTCCAATGCCAGTTTCCTTGTTTCTTCAAGCTTAATAAGTTCAGCCAGCCAGACTTGTATAGTATCTTCTTCCATAACATCAATCTCTTTAATTAGACTTACAGTAGGCAACTCAATAGATAGAGGGATCCTGGCTTCTCTTCCATATACCAATGTGTAGGGTGAGTTGTCTGTAGACCTCTTAGGTGTTATTCTGTCTACCCACAAGGCCAGCTTCAACTTGATGTGCTAGTCTCTCTGATTTCCTTCTATAGTCCTTTTGATTATCCTCAACAAGTTTTTATTTGTTGATTCTGCTTGACCATTACCCTAAGGGTAATAATTAGAAGAGGTACTTAGAAAGATATTGTGCTTGACTGCCCATTCTGAAATTTTAGTTCCCAGAAATGCCATGGCATTATTAGAAATGATAGAATCTGGAGCACCAAATCTGGACACAATGTCTTGATAGAAGTTTAGGATAGAGGTTTCATTTTCTTCCTTCAGTGCTATGGCCTCTATCCATTTGGTAAAATAGTCTGTGGTAGCAAGTATCCACTTGTGTCCAACACTAGATGAGGGGTTAATAGGTCCACTAAAATCTAGTCCCCACTTTGAGAAAGGTTGCTCTACCTTGATAGGATGAAGCGGGAGGGCTGCTAGCTTTTGCTTTCTAGCAAACAAGGCACAGTTCTTGCATCTCCTTACCCAATCAAAAGCATCCTTGTATAGGCTAGGCTAGTAGTACCCAACTCTCATTATTTTAAGAGCAGTGGTTCTGGCAGCAAAGTGTCCACCAGAGCCTCCATCATGAAATTCTTCCAATATTTTATTTACTTGATCATTTTCAACACACCTTAATAGAACACCACTATGATCCCTTCTATACAGAATGTTATCAATAACAATAAAAGGAATGGCTTGGAGCCTAAAGTACCTCCTTTTAATCCTCCCAAGGCCTTGAGGGCATTGACTAGAAGAGAGATAACACTTCATCTCTGTTGTCCAGCTTGTGTTCTGTTCGGCATTTTGGTTCATCAGGACAACTTCCTCCTTTTGCTGGTTTGAGTCTACTATTCCTTCATTTAGCTACTCGCACAGCCCCTATCCTCTGACTAGCTTGGTCACTTTAATCTGAATGTCATATTCCATGACTTTGGTGACCCAACCAGCCCTCTTATGACTCAGGTCCTTGTTCAACAAGAAATCTTTTATGAAAGGGTGGGAAACCATTAGGTGCACTGTATTATTGGACAATAGGTGCCTAAATTTTTTTAGACTCCTCACAATTGCTAGGACATGCTTTTCAACAAGAGTTTAATTAAGTTCATAACCATCTAGACCTTGACTGTAAAAAGCTACTAGCTGCTCTTGCTTCTCGGCATTCTACTGAACTAACATAGCAGAGATACTATCATTGTCTCCAAAAGCATACAGTGTAAAATCCTTAGAAAAGTCAGGGTTTACCAGAGTAGGAGTGGATGCAATTGCTTCCTTGACTTCTTCAAAACACCTTTTCCCTTCATTGGTCCAATGGAAAGTTGAGTTCTTCTTCAACATTTGGGTCATAGGCTTTAAAAGTGCTGCAATGTTTGGAATGAACCTCCTCAAGAAGTTGATTCTTCCAAGAAAACTCTGTAATCCTTTCTTGTGAGCTAGCAGGGGTAGAGCCAGGATGGATTTTACCCTCTCAGGATCAATGGTTGTTCCTTGTTTAGAAACAATGTGCCCCAGTAGTTTGCCTTCATGTACAGTAAAGATGCACTTCTTAGGATTCAGTGAAACTCCAAACTCTTTGCACCTCTCAAAGATCAGCTTTAGATGAGTCAAGTGATCCTTTGTCTCTTTTGAAAAGATAGTTATGTCATCAAGGTAGACCAGAAAAAACTTATTCATCAGGCTAACAAATGCCATCTCCATGGCTTTCTAGAGTGTAGCACCAGCATTAGATAGCCCAAAAGGCATCTTCATGATTGCCATAGTGCCCCATTTAGTGGTGAATGTAGTTTTATATTGATCTTCCTCCTTAACCAGGACCTGGTTATAACCAGAGAAGCCATCTAATAGAGAAAATCTATTAGACCCTGAGACGTACTACAAAATCTATTCCATAGATGGCAGTGGGTGATGATCTTTAAGTGAGGCTCTGTTAAGATCTCTAAAATCTACACACAATTGAATTTCACCATTCTTCTTCCTAACTGGTACTAGATTAGAGACCCAAGAGGTGTGCTTAATGGGAAAAATAATATTGGCTTCAATCATCTTTCTCAAGTCTATTTTCATAACGACTTCTAACTTAGGATTTATAGGTCTCTGTTTCTGTCTCACTGGTTTGGTATGGGGTTCTAGCTCAATGGAATGTTGGGCTAAATGAGGATCAAATCCCTTTAGGTCATAGTATTCCCATGCAAAGACATCACTATATTCTTGACATAATGAAATAAAGGCTTGATGTTTTGGCTGTGTGCATACCTTTCCAAGCTTAAGGTATTTGTCCTTAAGAACCTCCATAGACTAGTAGTGTTCTTCATTAACTATCATAATGGCTTTATCTCCCCTAAGTTGATCATCAGCATTAAATACAGACTCAAGCGTGACCAGTCCTTTAGGTAGTTTATTACTCTTCAACTGTAACATCTGGTCACCATAGTGATGAGCATGTTTACTCTAGTTAACTCTGGAGAACTTAGCTTCTTCTATCAAAAAATTGAAAATATGTTCATCATTCTCAAAAACTTGCCAACTCACTTGGTTTTCTAGTATGGATGGTCTTACTAGAATCTTTACATGCTGATAATTAGGATTTGGAACCTCTTTGGGAATATCATATTCTACTCCCATGGCAGCCAGCTTGTCTGCCTATTTGTTCTGATTTCTTGGAACAACAACTAGATTAAAAGCACGAAAATATTCTATTAAATACCAAACCTTGTGCTTATACATCTTAAGTGTATCATTTTTTGTAAGGTTAGTGCCATGAATTTGATTGACCACTAACTCACTATCACCTATAACTTCTAGGCATTTGATTCCTCTTTGTCTAGCCCATTCTAAACCATGAATCAATGCTTCATACTCTACTGTATTGTTAGTACAACTGAAAGAAAAATGAACTATAGAGTAATACCTTTGTCCTTGTGGAGAAACTAGGACAGCTCCTCCTCTTGAACCAACCTTACTTCTGGCACCATCAAAGAATAGCTACCAAAAATCATCATTCTAACCAGCAGAAGGCTTTTCTTCCTTTTTCATTAGATCTAGTATCACAGCACCTTCTTCATGAATGATAAACATTCCAATACCAGAAACTTCCATGTTTCTAAAAGAGTCATCTTCCTATAAATCTCTTTCAGTGCACTCATCTAAGGCAATATCAGGAATCTTTCCAGCATTGATCTTAAATTTGGAATCACTTGGATCTTGTTCATGATACATCAGATTGGCATTTATAGGGCTTGGGGTATATGGCTCAGCATGGTTCTTTGCAAAATCTTCAGACTTAATTCTAACCCTGGTTCTGTATCTGGTTCTGAAGTATAGATGAGACCAATTAGCTGAGAGATATCCCCCCAACCTAGTAGTGAACTCTCTACTTAGACAGATAGAAAAATGAGGGGGCAAATCTATGACATAGACATCCTGGGGAATGGAGAAATTAGGGCATTCATGTAGAGTGAGGCTCAGGTCTTTTATAATAACCAAAGTACTAACTGATGACCCATCCAACTGAATAATAGGCCTGTCTATTGGCTCATAAGATAATCCTAGTAGGTCTGCTAACTGCTTAGAAATCACAAAACTACTAGCTCCTGAATCTATCATACAATTATGAACTAGGAAATCCCCAACAATAAGAGTTACATAGAAAGGAGGAGGTTTAACCTATGGGACAACAATGGGCTGTGAGCTAGTTTCTACTTTGTTCTACTCCACTTGAGGTGTTTCAGCTACCAGGACCCTAGGTTGTTCTGAAATAGTCTCTTGACTTGGTGAAATCTTAGCCAATTCATTCAGTATTAGCTCCTTTTGACCAGGGATCACCAGGGTGTCCATCAATGACACATTGATAGAGGTTTTCCTCATTTGTTCCACTATATTAAAAGATCCCAAATTCACTTTGGGGTGTCCTTTTGGCGCAGTAGTCTCTATTTGTGTAGATACCAACTGTGTAGCTATCTTGACTAGTTCTTTAGCCTCCTTAGACTAGTTTAAGGCTGGAGGTTGAACTCCTTTGGGTTGTGGATTCACAATAGGGGCTTGTTGACTGGTAGAGGCCACTTGTTCAACCTCCAAAGCATTCTTCTTAGACCTAGTGTTAGTTGCAACTGGGATGTAGTTTGGGTTATCACTCGATGAGAAATTCACTCCACAAAAATCTTCTTTCTGAAAATTCACCAATGCCACCTCAGGAGTCTGTAACTCATTTGGAGTAACAACCGGACCTTGCTGAACCTCTAGCTCTTAAACTATCTCTTGTGGCATCATCACATTTTTCTTCACCATGAGGGCCCAAGCATAGCCATTAGGACACATCCCTTGGATATGTTGCTAATTGCATGGGTAGCCCCATTGATATTCTTGTGCTATATTATTCTGAGCTATAGGAACAAGCTCCCTAGAAGCACTAGGAATATTAGGATTATAAGGTTGGCTGGCTTTTTGGTTATAATTTCTTGCTTGACCTTGTTGGCCTTATTGGTATTGGGGCCTATTCTGCTGGTAATGATTTTGATAGGGCTGCTAATAAGGCTATTGATAAGGCTATTGGTAAGGTTGGGACTACTATTTCTTTAGACTAGAAAACTCATTATTAACTTTTAGTAAGGCCTTTCTAATCTGAGTTAGCTCTTGGGATTGATTCACAACTGGGCTAACAGCTTGTTGAGGAGAAGCAGGGAGAGGTGGAATAGATGCCAAGGCTAGAATTACTTTAGGAATAGGATGAAGCTCTGGGAAAATAGGCATTGGAGGCCTTGGGGCTATCTTTCTAGCTTGGATTAGGCTATTTTTAGCTCTTATGGCAAGATCGTATGCTGGTGGTAAGTTATTCCCTCCCATGGATTGGATCATAATAGAGATATCACTATTAAGGGATCTTAGATAATACAAGAAAGCATGCTAGCTTGATGGTCTAACTATAGCTAGTATTCTATGCCACAATCTTTGAAATCTAAAATTAAAATCCATCATGTATTCTTGAGGTGCTCTTTTGATAGTAGTTAAATGCTCAACCAACGAGAGATGATCTAATTTATCTTCAAATTGATTGGTTAAGGCCTGACCCAACCCATCCCAATCAACTATGGATCCCACTGCTAGACCTCTGAACCGTTGCAATGCTTTTCCCTTGAGAGAGGCTGCCAGCAACCTCACAGCCACGTTATCCTCTATTATATTATGAAGGGCACAAAGGGATGCTACATCTCTTATGTGCTCAATGGTCGAGGTTTGATCTTCTCCCGTAAAAATGGAAGACTCTTAAGGGCTAATATAGGTATGTCATTATGCTGCTACAAATTTAAAGGGTTGCCTTGATTGAAAGCTACAAAAGGATACAGTCTGGGTTAAGCCATTGGAGGATTTAGGGGAACTTGAATTGCAGGGGCTGCTTGTACAGGCAGTAATACATGTATTTACTGGATTGGGGAAGCACTTGTAGGAATGTGAGTAGGCTTAGGAGTAGGATTGGGAGTAAGATTTGCAGATTTTGATGCACTAGCTTGGGTTGCTTTAGGCCTCTTTTTCACAGATGGCAGCTCTGCATACACAAAAGGATTTTTACTCTGCCTGGTTGGGATCCCACTCATAAGCTTATGTACTGATCTACATAAAAAATTATTAGAGTTTCCAAGTATGATTTCAAAACACTGTCACTACTCATACCAAACAATAACTTGCAAAAACTTTCTAGGAAATAGACTCACTGAGTCTCTGTCCCACCAGGTGTGACAAAAACTATTGTCACTAAGGATTGCACCCTATTTTGCTAAGTATTGATCCCAAAAATCCTGTGAAACATGGGACTATTCTTAGGCTGTGGGTAACCTATCTGAGAATAGACCTCAGGATTAAGGGTCAACTTCCCTATGGATCACTTGAAACTTATCTAAACTTTGAAAGGAAAAGGGATAGAAAATGCTTGAAAGTAAACAACTGCAACTTGAAATGAAAGGAAGGTGATCCACTGAAATTGAAGAGAAACCACAATTGAGGAATAAGTTCACTGCATTAGCAATTCAAATCTAATTCACAACTCAATCCTACTTTCTCAATCCCTGATGAAATGAGGTACCTAGTGTTGGGAGTTCCCTTTGATCTTCAATTGTAGATTTATACTTTCATGGATAACTTTAATATAACTTTGACTCTATCACCACTCCAAAGTCTACAAGGAAGAGGGCCAATTAACAAGGATCAAGAGAGATCCTCCTACACTTTGAGCCTTATTGCTTAGGTGGGTGTACCCTTGATTCACTTCTTGAAAGGAATCACTAAGTGATATACAACTATATACTCTTTACTAACTACTTTAAGATTTTATCATTTGAATATTTGTGTGTTTGGTTGATGACAATGAAATGCCTCCAAAGGATGGACCAGTGCCTTAACCTAGGGCAAAGAGTCACCCAATTACATACATCAGCTAAAAATCTTAACTCAAACACAATTGAATCCAGGGTAAGTGCTTTGCCTATTACCCCTCTCCCTCAAACACAAGGACATCAGATTCTTACTTGGTTGTAAACTCACTAAACCCACCCAAAAGACTTTAATCCTAACTTTGTTAGGAGCTCAGAGATGACTTCACAATACTCTTTGTTTACCATATGCTAACACACTTTGTGACATTAACATATATATGAGATTAGAACCGAAATAAGAAGACATGCATAAATACAAGATTGGAACTCAATAGTACTTTCATTAACATATTCAGGGTCAATATACAATCAAAATAACACAAAGATAGGAAATACCCAAAATCCCACTCCTCTATCAGTATAACACTATCAACAACTAGTTGGGACCAAAGAAATTTTGTAACCCCTACTCAGTCAAAATTTTGTAACTTATACTCCCTAGTCATCTTGGAATTCTCAAAGAGAATGCAACAAGCTACGGATGACTTAGGGTTAGGGTTTTAACCACCCAACCAACTAGAAATGGTCATAAATTTATTACAGCGGTGGAAACCTAGGCAACTAGGAGAAAGAAAATCTTGGAATGATCCTCAATCATGAAAAAATCTCTGTGAAGGTACTGAGAATTATGAACAATGCCTAAATGTCAACCCTGCAACACGCCTTGAGCACAAAATTGCATAGTACAAACTATGTAGATGATCACTCAACACCCTGGACCACACTATAACAGCAAGCACCACCAAACCAATCGAAATCAGCTGTTAAAACCATAAATTCTGGTACTTCCTATTGCTAGAAACCCTCTACAAATTCAAATTTGAAAATAAGCGGCTACTTTATGGCGCTTGCAGCAAATCGGTGGTCAAAATTTGAAATCAGGTTAACTTTAAGTTGTGGTCATCCAATCTTCATGCTTTGCGGGCTTTAAATCTTAACTCAATCGCCAAAAGACTGAAAAACTTTGACCGGGCCTGCATTAGGAAGATCGACGACCGTCTAAAGTTGGCAAAGACTTCCAAGATTGTATCAGATTACACACCCACTGTTAGATCAAGAATCTCCTCCCATCTCTGACAACCATCTGAGAGGAAACAAAATCAATGGTCATCACAAGATCTTAAACCTTTGAAAAAACCCATAAGATTATACGTCATTCATCGATTCACTGACAGGATTAGGACCCATTGACACATCTAGAAAATCAGGTCCCACTGACAAGATTCAACCCCATACTATGTGGACCAATAAAAAACCTCCAAATCAGCTCCACCTGACACTGGGACCATCGTGAAAGATACGTTTGAGACAAATGAGATCAACGGCTGGCATAAGATCTCAAGCCTCTGACAGATTCCATGAGAACTTATGCCCATCATTGGATGGATTACAGATGTCAGGACCCACTGACCCATTGGAAAATCAGGTCCCACTGACACATGCTAACTTGTTTACCCGTGGACCAATAAGAAAATGTTGACATGGCACACCTGGCATGTGGACCCACTTAAAAGGAAAGGCAACATCACCCAATGAGATCAATGACGGTCGTAGCTTCATATACCTCTAACAAAACCCTTTTGCTTTAGCAACAACCATTAGATGGAGATGGTGTCAAAGAGGGGCCCAGGAAAGTATTAAGCCAAAACATAGGAAAAATTAAATGCTGAGCCTTGGGCTTTAAGGAAAATATCATGCGTAGGGGACTATAGGGCTTAGGAAAAATTAAAACATGGGCGCATAGGAAATATAAAGGGGACCCTGCCAATACATGAAGAACCTAACCGCATGACATAAAGTGAACCCATTTAAATAGCACATGCAGATAAAAGGTTTTAAGTGACCTGCAAAAAGTTAATGTGAAAATTAAAAAGGGCTAGAGAAAAAACAAAGGGTTTTTGTATGCAATGGCTAGTTTTTTGAATATTTTGCTTAGGGCTTTAGCCAGAGACACAAAAATGACACAGAGACCAGGGGAAAATTGCTAGAGCCATGAAATTTTTTGCATGTGCTAACAGTGGCTCTAGTTGGGGATGATGGGCAACTTGTGTCCATGAAAGAATTCAGATCTCTGGGAAAGCAGACCACCCACAAAACAAAAATAGGGACCTTCACAAAAACTAACAACTAAACAAGAAAGAAGGAAACAGGAAAGGGAAAGACAACTGTACAAGGATTTACAATTTTTTACAAAAATTATGCAATTTTATTCAGTAGCCCCAGGCCACCGAAAGAAAAACAATGCCCCTCCTAAATCAAAAATCTGATTCTCATCCACAAATGTGACCAAACACCTGCAAATTTCATGACCATCCTTCTACCAACATATATGATAATTCATGGGCTGAAAAACAAAACTATACTGATCACATCCCATGTTTTTCCAGTCATAATCATTCTGATACTCATATTCCAAGAAGTAAGGAACATCATCTACTTCCTCTTGTGGACTGGAAATAATAAAAGGATCAAGTAATGCATTAGAAAATAAAGCATACTGATTGTCATGCATTACCATATAATTACCTGGCTAAAAAGGACCTGGATCCTTTGATTTGCCTTCATGAATTGCTTTAGCCACTAAGCAACTCGGTTCCTCCCTGATGTCATCATGAGCTAGATTATGAACCCAGTGAAGGTCAATGTTATAAACATTGTGACAGGGGAGCAACTGATCTGCATAGTCATGTGCATCAAAAAATGTTCTATCCCAATTATTGAAGACAAGGTCCTCAATATTGTCACCATCATTATCATATTTATCAAAAGAAGGAAAAGGGTTTGAACAAGGAACTTGTTCATCAATAGAATTCTTATGACAGGAGAACACACTGTCATGTCCTTCAACCTCTTCTTTTGTAGAGTCACTACATGAGGAGGGCTCTAGTGTACATGAGTCACCAAGAATAGGAACCTGTTGCATCCTATCTACATTTGACAAACCCAAAAAATGTCGGTGGGTGGGAGGGAGAACATCAATACATTTACCATGAGCATGTGAAATTAGAGTAACTAACTGGCCATCCTTCCATGGCCTAGCAAAAGATCCAGAATCAGGACAAGACTCAAAATCTATACAACTTTCCCAATCAATACTCAAAACCGTATTAGGGACATCAGCATCACTTGAAGATGAAAATACACTGATGACCTCATCATCTGATGAATCATATTGCACTTGGTTGTCATCTAGCAGTGCTGGGGTAACAAAAGGATCAGAGGCACACATGTCAAAGTTAGATCTTCCTGACTCATGCTCTCGGTCAAAATCAATGTGTGTTGGTTGTAAGAACTTAGAGCCATCTCCCCTGAATATCTAAGATATTCACAACATAAGAAATCTGAAATTTGTTCACTGTGAAGTGAACAACTGTCCCTAGCATCACCTTCCTCTGATAAGCCGTCATCAGCAACATCTTCATTAAGCCAATCCTCTTCTTTATCTGACTGATTGCACAAATCTTCTACCCCATATTGAGAAAGAGCATCACTCTCATGATTACAAGAAAGAGTGTCAACACTTGACACATCTCCTTCATAGGTTCCATCATTCTCAATAACATTACAAATAGACACAAACCCAAATGTATCTTCAAGATCAAGATCAACATCATTAAGTATCCACTCCCTAAGATGCACATAACACTCTTTATACAAGGAGGCTGGCCAATGGGTTGATTCAGGAAAACAGAGCTCCAAAAACAAGCCAATGAACACAGCCTCTGGAAACTCAATACCTCCTAGAAGCTGATCATATGCTTCACAAAACCTATCATAGAACAAAGGTATTGACAGTTCCTTCCTACTTCCCACTTTCAATCTTACCAATCTTATGCAATTTGATGCAGGAGCATCCTAGGTGTAAGAGCAATCTTGCATCACCCAAAAATATTTCTATTTTTATATTCAATAAGGGCTATTTTGTGCAGAGCTGCTATTTATAGAAAGTTACCATTTTTGGTAATTTTTGTATGTGCTCAGAATGATCTGATTTCTTTCTTGGAGGTTCATTTTGGTCATATAAGTCTGCCAGTAAAGTTTCATTGCTAGATCAAGTGTATATTGGAAGATATTAAAGATTTTCCATATTTGTAGCAGGGTACAGAAACTTTGAACTCAATTTTGAAGGCTTTAGAGGCCCCGGATGAGGTCAAAAATTTGGGTGACAGGTGCTTGCACAAGTCAAGCCTGTAGAGCACTTCATGGCATTTCTGAAATGGGGTTATAATAGCCGATCGGGTCAACTGGTGATGACTTATGGTCTTCGAAAGTTGGGCCACTTGAAATGGCAGAAAATAATTTTCTTCAAAATTTATGTTCGGGTTTCAAAGGTTATCTTGAGCCGACTATGATGTAATAAAATGTAAAATAAAATAATTCTAAGTTTGGTCGGCCTTATTGGCTAAAATTCTGGAACCTTCCCAGGCGGTGGAAAATTGCCTATATAAGGAAGGCTGTATTATTGTCTTAGGCAGTTCAGAATAGTTCTGGGTAGTAGATCTGGGCAATAATTTGAGGCTTTGTCCTATAGAATATTGTAAGAGAATGCCCATGTGGCTTTGCATATTGTAATTCTGAAAGTTTGTAATTCCACATTTGTGGAGATAATACGAAGCCAATTTTCTATTCTTGCATATTGTTGTTGTTTCTCTATTTCTGTTATGTGTTTTTGGTATTAAGGGGAGCACCCTTCATCAAGTGGTATCAGAGCAGGAGTTCTTGAGTGTGTAAACAGATCACCGACTATGAGGTAGTTTGCACCAGGACCATGGTTAGGGTTTCAGCGCGCATCGCAAAAATGCCTCCACGAAGGGAACATGGCGGAAGAGCTGGTGTTGTAACACCTGAGGTTAGGGCACTGCAAAGACAAGTGCAAGCATTGCAAGAAGAGATTCATAGAGGAATGAATCTTAATGTCAGAGATGAAAGAGAGGATGAAGCTGAAGAAGAATATCAAGAAGGAGAAGTCAAAATTGTGAACCAAGAGGAAGAAAGACTTTTTCGGGCCATTTCTAAGATTGGAAAAAGACCTAAGATTGAGGTTCCTACATTTTCTGGAAATCTTAACCCAGAAGAATTGATCGACTGGATCAATGAATGTGAGGAATATTTTGAGTATGAAGATATTGAGGATCCTAATAGGGTCACATTTGCGAAGGCCAGACTGAAAGGTCATGCAAAGATCTGGTGGCAAGAGGTTCAGTTGGAGAGAAATAGAAGAGGGAAAGATAAAATCACAAGATGGGATCGGATGGTGGATAAATTAAAGTGACAATTTATTCCTGTTGATTATGAGCTTGACCTACTGAAGAAAATGCAAAGTTTGAAGCAAGCAGGAAAATCTGTTCAGGAGTATACAGATGAGTTCTATCGACTCCTCATCAGAACAAGCCATGCAGAAGCTGATAAGGAGAAAGTTGCCTGATACCTTAATGGGTTAAGGCCAAGCATTCAGGAGGAGCTGAATCTGGTTTGAATGAACAGTATTGAAGAGGCATACCAGTTTGCCCTAAAAGTAGAGGAAAAGCTGAACAAGAAGTTTGAGAGTAGACAAAATGGAAGAGCTCGCGGTGGACGGTCATATGGTGGCCGAAATGAAGATTTGAAAAAGAAGGATGAGGCTAGTAGCAGTCAAAATCAGTGAGAAAATAATTCCAATCGCTTCCAGGATCAGAATAATAGAGATCAGAGAGGAAGAGGAAGAGGACAAGGATCTGGAAGAGGTGGCTTCCGTGGAACATGTTTTCACTGCGGAGAAGAAGGTCATAGGGCATTTGAATCTCCTTAGTGCCAAGGTAGAACAGACAGGAGAAATGAAGGCTAGGCCAGAGTTGCACATGTAGATGAAGATGCCAGATCATCAAATTCTAAAGATGCTGAAAGAGGAGAAACGTTGATTAACAGAAGAGTCCTATTGAGTGGTGAGAATGACCCTAAGCAAAGGCAAAGCCTGTTTCGCACCAGGTGCAAGTGTGAAGGTAAATGTTGTGATGTGATTATTGATAGTGGAAGCACTGACAATTTGGTGTCAGAAGAGATGGTGACAAAGTTGAAGCTCAAGAGACAGAAACACCCACATCCATCTCGGATTGCCTAGGTACAGGATGACCACAAGGTCATGGTCAATGAACAATGCCTAGTGAAGTTCAAGGTTGGCGGATACCAAGATGTGGTATTGTGTGATATCATATCTATGGATGCATGTCATATGTTGTTGGGTAGACCATGACAGTTTGACAGATGTATTGTACATGATGGTCATCCGAATACCTATTCCTTGACAAAGGATGGAGTGCGACATAAGCTAAAACCATTGAAGGAGACTGAAGAAAAGGTATGTGGTAATGCAAGGATAAATTTTGTTGATGGAAGAAATTTCCTAGATGGTATGAGGCATGAGCATGTATGTTTTGCTTTAATTCCAAAAGCTGGTAAAGAGGAAGTAGAAGATGTTCCTATAGAAGTTGCAAATTTGTTGAATGAGTTTCAAGATATTGTATCCGATAACGTGCCTGATGGATTACCACTAGTCAGGAAGATCAGTCATCAGATGGACTTGATCCCAGGAGCGAGTTTTCCGAATAAGGCAGCACACAGAATGACACCTAATGAAAGTGAGGAGTTGAACAGACAAGTACATGAGTTGTTACAGAAAGGATTGATCCATGAGAGTCTGAGTCCATGTACTGTACCAGCGGTATTAGCACTAAAGAAGAATGGAGAATGGAGGATGTGTATAGATTCTAGGGCAATAAACAAGATCACAATCAAGTACAGGTTTCCATTGCCACGAATAGATGATATTATGGACTATTTGAGTGGAGCTGTGTATTTTTCAAAGATAGATCTAAAAAGTGGATATCATCAGATTTGGATCAGAGAAAGAGATGAATGGAAGACTACCTTCAAGACAAAGGAAGGACTGTATGAGTGGTTAGTCATGCCTTTTGGGCTAACCAATGCACCGAGCACTTTCATGCGGCTCATGAACGAGGTTCTGAAAGAATTTCTGGGTAAGTTTGTCATTGTTTACCTAGATGATATTTTGATCTTTAGTAAGACATTGGATGAACATATGATGCATATTCATATGGTATTTGAGAAGTTGAGAGAAGAGAAACTGTTGATTAATTTGAAGAAGTGTAGTTTTGTGAAGAAAGAGTTAGTGTATTTGGGGTTTGTAGTTTCAGGAGAAGGTCTAAAAATAGACCCAGAGAAGGTACAGGCTATCCTTGAATGGCCTACTCCAAGGAGTGCTACTGAGGTAAGATCTTTTCATGGTCTAGCTAGCTTTTACAGAAAGTTTATCAGAAATTTTAGCAGTATTTGTGGACCCTTGACTGAAACAATGAGAGGGGATAGAAAAGAATTTAAGTGGACTAATGGGGCAGAAAAGAGTTTTCAATTGTTGAAACAAAAAGTTACAAAACAACCTATTTTAGCACTTCTAGATTTTAATAAGGTGTTTCAAGTAGATTGTGATGCTAGTGGTACTGCAATAGGAGCTGTTATGAGCCAAGAAGGTAAACCTATTGCTTATTTCAGTGAGAAGTTAAATGATGCCAAGAGGAAATATTCTATTTATGATCAGAAATTTTATGCTATAGTTCAGGCATTAAAAAAGTGGAGACATTATCTGCTTCCTAAGGAGTTTGTTTTGTATACTGATCATCGAGCTTTGTAATATTTGAATAGTCAAGGAAAGTTGAATTAGAGGCATTTGAAATGGGTTGAGTTTTTGCAGAGTTATAAATTTTTTTTGAAACACAGGAGTGGAAAGTCCAATAGGGTTGCTGATGCTCTTAGCAGAAGGAAAATATTGCTGACAGAAATGCAGATTGAAGTGGTTGGGTTCAAGGAACTCAAGAATTTGTATCCAGAGGATCCTGATTTTGGTGAAGCTTGGAAAGCTTGTACAGAACCTGTTACTCTAGACGGGATGAAATGGCTAGATTTCATCATCCAGGATGATATGCTATTCAAAGGGAGTCAGTTGTGCATTCCACAAAGTTCTATGAGGGAGAATCTCATCAAGGAGAAGCATAGCGGAGGATTGGCTAGACATTTTGGTCGTGATAAAACCCTTGGTTTGGTTAGTGAGAATTATTATTGGCCACAGTTGCAGCAAGATGTGAAGAAGTTTGTACAGAGTTGCAGAGTATGTCAGATGGCAAAAGGAGTGAAGCAGAATACAGGGTTGTATCAGCCATTACCCGTACCAAAGAAGCCTTGGGAGGATATCAGCATGGACTTTGTTCTTGGTTTACCGAGGACTCAGCGGGGACATGATTCAATTTTTATGGTGGTTGATAGATTTTCAAAGATGGCACATTTCATTCCCTACAAGAAGACTAATGATGTTGTTCATGTAGCAGAATTGTTTTTCAGAGAAGTAGTGAGACTTCATGGTTTGCCAAAGACCATAGTTTCAAACTGGGACACTAAGTTTGTTGGATATTTCTGGCGTACATTATGGAAGAAGTTGAAGATAGATTTGAAGTTTAGTTCATGACATCATCCATAGACTCATGGACAGATAGAGGTGGTGAATAGGAGTTTGAGAAATTCCAGCAACTAGTCCAGACACTAAGGAGATCGAAGATATACTAGACAGTCGTGTTGGCAGAAGCACAAGGAATAGGACATATGAAGAATATCTGGTCAAGTGGAAAGGATGACCTGTTGAAGATTCATCATGGCTAACAAGGGTGGAGGTTACCCATCTTGGTTTTCCTCTGCACACCTGAGTCATGACAGGGTCACTTCACAAATTACCCTGGGTGTCTGATGCAGGAGCATCCTGGGTGTAAGAGTAATCTTGCATCACCCAAAAATATTTTTGTTTTTATATTGAATAAGGGCTATTTTGTGCAGAGCTGCTATTTATGGAAAGTTACCATTTTTTGTAATTTTCATATGTGCTCAGAATGATCTGATTTCTTTCTTGGAGGTTCATTTTGGTCATATAAGTCTCCCAGTAAAGTTTCATTGCCAGATCAAGTGTATATTGGAAGATATTGAAGATTTTTGGTATTGGCAGCAGGGTACAGAAACTTTGAACTCAATTTTGAAGGCTTTAGAGGCCTCGGATGAGGTTGAAAATTTGGATGACAGGTGCTTGCGCAGGTCAGGCCTGTAGAGCACTTCATGGCATTTCCGAAATGGGGTTATAATAGCCGATCGGGTCAACTGGTGATGACTTATGGTCTTCGAAAGTTGGGCCACCTGAAATGGCAGAAAATAATTTTCTTCAAAATTTATGTTCCGGTTTCAAAGGTTATCTTGAGCCGACTATGATGTAATAAAATGTAAAATAAAATAATTCTAAGTTTGGTCGGCCTTATTGGCTAAAATTCTGGAACCTTCCCAGGCGGTGGAAAATTGCCTATATAAGGAAGGCCGTATTATTGTCTTAGGCTGTTCAGAATAGTTCTGGGTAGTAGATCTGGGCAATAATTCGAGGCTTTATCCTACAGAATATTGTAAGGGAATGCCCATGTGGCTTTGCATATTGTAATTTTAAAATTTTGTAATTCCACATTTGTGGAGATAATACGAAGCCAATTTTCTATTCTTGCATATTGTTGTTGTTTCTCTGTTTCTATTATGTGTTTTTGGTATTAAGGGGAGCACCCTTCATCACAATCCCTCTAGATGCCTTGATCTAATAATGCAATCTCCTCCTCAAGCTTACCCATTACAACTTAATGCACTACTTCCATAAAATTTTGTGAAAATACAACTGAAAACTTGAAGTATGCAAA
Organism: Chamaecyparis obtusa; assembly: GCA_027943335.1. Lineage (NCBI taxonomy): Eukaryota > Viridiplantae > Streptophyta > Pinopsida > Cupressales > Cupressaceae > Chamaecyparis > Chamaecyparis obtusa. Next base: position 26,720 of record BSBK01013049.1, read on the forward strand.
CCTCTACTCACACCTTGTCCTTTTCTTAGTGCTTGATCACTTAATAAGGAGACATTTCAGATCTTTGAGAAATACCTGAGAGTTTTGTAGTAGAAGACTTTGTTGACTGGAAGGCAGGGCAGATCTAGAGCTTACCATGCAGCTCCATCAGATTCTTTGTAATATAGAGTCACCACCTCCTTAAAGAGGAAAATATTATTTTTCTTTGTACCTCTTCCAATCAACCAAAACTACACCAGGATATCACACTGTCTATCAGGAACTGCACTGATCAAACAGAGACTTCAGAGCCGCCACTCAATACTTATTGAGAAGATGTTAGCAAATGCTTTATTTTATATCTGACTCTTTCCAATGGCCTCCCCAGCAAAGTCACCATTTTGTTGGGAGTTCCCTTTGATCTTCACTTGTATATTTATACTTTGATGGATAACTTTAATATAACTTTGACTCTATCACCACTCCAAAGTCTACAAGGAAGAGGGCCAATTAACAAGGATCAAGAGAGATCCTCCTACACTTTGAGCCTTAGTGCTCAGGTGGGTGTACCCTTGATTCACTTCTTGAAAGAAATCACTAAGTGATATACAACTATATAGTCTTTACTAACTGCTTTAAGATTTTATCATTTGAATGTTTGTGTGTGTGGTTGATGACAATTAAATGCCTCTAGAGGATGGACCAGTGCCTTAACCTAGGGAAAAGAGTCACCCCATTATATACATTAGTTGAAAATCTTAACTCAAACACAATTGAATCCAGGATAAGTGCTTTGCCTATTACCCCTCTCCCTCAAACACAAGGACATCAGATTCTTACTTGGTTGTAAACTCACTGAACCCACCCAAAAGAATTTAATCCTAAATTTGTTAGGAACTCAGAGATGACTTCACAATACTCTTTGTTTACCATATGCTAACACACTTTGTGACATTAACATATATGAGCTTAGAACCGAAACAAGAAGACATACACAAATGCAAGATTGGAACTCACTAGTTTTTTCATTAACATATTTAGGATCAATATACAATCAAAAAAACACAAAGATAGGAAGTACCCAAAATACCACTCATCTATCAGTATAACACTATCAACAACCAGTTGGGACGAAAGAAAGTTTAGAACCCCTACTTAGTCAAAATTTTGTAACTTATACTCCCTAGTCATCTTGGAATTCTCAAAGAGAATACAACAAGCTACGGATGACTTAGGGTTAGGGTTTCAACCACCCAACGAGCTAGAAGCAGTCATAAAGTTATTATAGGGTTGGAAACCTAGGCAACCAGGAGAAAGAAAATCTTGGAATGATCCTCAATCATGAAAAATCCTCTGTGAAGGTACTGAGAATTATGAACAATGCCTAAATGTCAACCCTGCAACACACCTTGAGCACAAAACCACATAGTACAAACCTTGCAGACAATCACACAACACCCTGGACCACACTGCAATAGCAAGCGCCACCAAACCAATCAAAATTAGCTATTAAAACCATAAATTCTGGTACTTCCTATTGCTGGAAACCCTCTGCAAATTCAAATTTAAAAAAAAATGGCTACTTTATGGCGCTTGCAGAAAATCAGTAGTCAAAATTTGAAATCAGGTTAACTTTTAGTCATGGCCGTCCGATCCTCATGCTTCGCGGGCTTTAAATCTTAATTCAGCTACCAAAAGACTAAAAAAATTTGACTGGGCCCGCATCAAGAAGATCGACTGCCGTCTGAAGTTCGCAAAGACTTCCAAGATTCTATCAGATTACACACCCACCGTTAGATGAAGAATCTCCTCCCATCTCTAACAACCATCTGACAGGAAACAAAATCAACGACCATCGCAAGATCTTTAGCCTCTTACAAAACCCATAAGATTATACATCATTTGTCGATTCACTGACAAGATCAGGATCCATTAACACATCCAGAAAATTAGGTCTCACTGATAGGATTCCACCTCATACTACATGGACCAATAAAAAACCTCCAAATCAGCTCCACCTGACACCGGGACCACCACCAAAGATACGTTTGAGACAAATGAGATCAACGGCTAGCATAAGATCTCAAGCCTCTGACAGATTCCATGAGAACTTACGCCCGTCGTTGGATGGATTATGGATGTCAGGACCAACTGACCCATTGGAAAATCAGGTCCCACTGACACATGCTAAGTTGTTTACCCATGGACCAATAAGAAAATGCTAACATGGCACACCTGGCATGTGGACCCACTTAAAAGGAAAGGCAATGTCACCCAATGAGATCAACGGTGGTCACAGCTTCACATACCTCTGACAAAACCCTTGTGCTTTAGCGACATCCATTAGATGGAGATGGTATCAGAGAGGGGCCCAGGAAAGTATTAAGCTGGAACATAGGAAAAATTAAATGCTGAGACTTGGGCTTTAAGGAAAATATCACGTGTAAGGGACTATAGGGCTTAGGAAAAATTAAAACACGGGCGCATAGGAAATATAAAGGGGACCCCGCCAACACATGAAGAACCTAACCGCATGACATAAAGTGAACCAATTTAAATAGCACATGTAGATAAAAGGTTTTAAGTGACCCACAAAAAGGTAACGCGAAAATAAAATAGGGCCAGGGCAAAAAAAAAGGGTTTTTGTATGCAACGACTAGTTTTTTCAATATTTTACTTAGGGCTTTAGCTAGAGACACAAAAATGACATAGAGACTAGGGGAAAATTGCTAGAGCCATGAAATTTTTTGCACTTGCTGATACCTAGAATCCAGAAAAGGAAGGAGACTTCACAAATTTGATATTCTTGATTATACACAAATCACACCACTAAATATAAGGCAAATCCTTGAATATCCACTTGAATCCAAAATGTAGATTAAGGATATAGAAACATCACAATAATCACACATATGGCTTCAACAACAAGCTCAGAATTATAGGAGGACAAGAAGGATCAATTTTATTACTAAAAAGGAATAGGTACAACTGTGTCTCTCAGAGCTACAACACTCATATCAGAGAGAAAAAGTGAAGAGCTGACCTCAATCACCAAAAGTGAGAGGTATAAAAACAAAGGCCTAGAATCTGCCATCAAAATCCACTACCTCCTAACAATAGAAAAGTCAAAATAGGACCCACGAGGTAGCATCATGGTCTGAAAGTCAGACTCCTAGATTCCTAGGGGGCGAGGAAAGTGGGGCCCAAAAATAGATAGTTGGAGATGACCACTACACCCATTAAGTCATGTTTTATAACTAATATCTGACAAGGGCTCATAAAAATACCGCTTGCCGACATCTTACAATAGTAAAACAATGACATTTACATAATAAAAATAATAAACCCCCCCCGCCCCCCCACTATATCAAATATGAGTGGATTCTGAATGTATATTCAAGACAAACTCAACTAAAAAAGAGGAGAATATCTGAAATATCTATATTTGACAAAAATACACATCGCATACAAGGACACCTAGTATGTGAAATAAGGCTATAATAACCTCAACCCAATATAAAAAAAGGGGAGGAACATATTAATAGCCTATTTCATAATAAAACTAAGTCCTCTTAAAACATCCTCAACCTAGAAAACCCTAGGTCATAGCTCAAAAATAAAGACCTCAAATGCATTAGCTTGAAAAGATGGTATTAAATAAAAGCTAATGTAAACTCAACCCAAAAAGGGGGAGAAGAAAGATGTGAATCAACAACCATTCATTTGCAACTCTCAGTTGTTGGCATCATGAAATTTGACCCTCAACAAATGGCAAGTTGCTAATTTCATCTGCAGTTGTTGAACTGGACCTCGAGCTCGATCTGGAAATAGAAACTCCTTCATTCATAACAAATTGATTGAGGTAGGCATTGCAATTAGTTTTCATTCCTCTCTCTGCATATTTCGAAAGGCACTGTTGCTATGGTAGCCGATATCACATTGTTCCTTTATACTCTCTACATTTCATTTTTTTGATATTGTACTATGCTCCATGTTTGAATGCCACTGTACATCTATGGTGCATCTCGGACTCTGTAGGTTTTGAGGGTGTATAAAAAGTGGCAAATTGCATCTGCATTTAATTCTTTAGATAATGATCTCTTTGTATTCTTTTGATAGCAGTGGACTGATGCTATGCACTTTCAAGGGCACCATGTTTACTTCATATTTACTATTGACACTGCTATTTCCATTATTTGATCACCACTGTTATGTTATTTTGGAGGGCACAGTTGTTTATCTATTTGTTATTTTGCACATAAATGCTCTATTTTTTGACATCACTACTACTTCTATTTGATGCTAGTGGGTAGCACGGCTAGGGAATCATTCTGTGTTGTTGATGTCACTGCATTATTACCATGCATACCCCTTTGTTGGATTTGGGCCTAAACCTCAAACCATGGTGCCGTATGAGTGTTTCATCAAGCTAGGGCATGGGTGGATATGCACACTGTTGCTACTTTAGGGTGCCATTCGAGTTTACTTCGTATTGCTGTGTTTGATTTACGAACCTATTGTGGACTCCACACGAAAAGGAGCACGATGTATCTTGTTTCATTTTTGTCAATGCATTCGGTATACCATGCCATGATATCATCCTGCACCCCACCTCTGCTAGCCGTAAAGTATATGACAGGCATCATTCCCTCTTTGATCAAAATGTGTAAGGCTTATGAGCCTGGCATGATGTTAATTCCTATTGAGCATAGCCTACGAAGGCTCTTGATGGTGTGAGTGTTTGGCTAAGCTCACTATTGGTTCTATTGTGCTAGCCATGTGCTAGATGTTGGTGGTGCCATTGAGACCCGAGAGCTTCTTGGGGACCCATCTGCTGTTACAATGTGACCTTTCGGTGCCTCTATTATTTGTCATTGATTGTGTTGTGGCCTTTCATTTGTTATTGATGTCATACCTTATAGCAGTGTGATCACTGTGAGATCTACCCATGGGTGGGGCATGTGTTGTCATGACTAACAGTGGCTTAATCCATGGTTCATTGATCCTTATTGGTACATTTGATTACATGCATGTGCTTTTGTATCATGCCAGCCCGCGGGCTCATTCTGAGGTGTCTCAGTGCTTACACTGCTAAAAGATGGAGTGCTTATGTATTCACATTTCATGGTGTGCATGATTTCCCTTTCTCTTTTGAGGGCATGATGTTTGAAGCATGAATTATATTACTATTAAGTTTCCGGTGATACCCAAAGTGGGGAAAGCTTACTGTTGTGTCTCTTTTATGCAGCATTCTTTTGGTGTTTGTAAGAACCTATGACTCTCATGCATTATACTTTGACATTTGATGTTGATGTTTGATAGATACTCATTACTATATGATTCATTGTTACTGCATTTGGCTATTTCACTCTGAGAAGCCTGAGAAATATTTGACCATTCATTGCTGACTGTTACCAATGCTTGATTGCAATGGCATTATTCTTATATTTCAATTGAATTGGTATCTCCTTGATTTGTTGTATGTTTTTGGATGCTTATGACAACAGTGTTATTATTGTGTCGTTATTGCCTCATGCCCATCACATCAATGGTATGCCTTGCTGGAATATTAATGCAGATCTAAAATATATATATGTTTCAGTGTGCCTTATCTTTTGCATAGATCTATGTGCCCCATTTCAAGCTCTATTTTTCTTTGATGCCATGTAGATCTCTGTTATTTATTTATAACATCTAGATAGATGTTATGCCCTAGTGCCCCTACTAGCTTATTAAAATATCATGCTTATGTTACAACACATAGGTTTTGTTTGCATCCTCATACAAGTATTTGCATGTCATGCCATGCTGCTTGATTGATCCTCATTGATACTGAATCATCTGTATGCTCTTCATCTATACATATTGTGTGTGCCCTTGGACCTTCATCTAGTCATGATGGAGATCATGAGGTTTTCCTATCATGATCTACATCAAGGGACCAGATCATTCATGGAATACATATTGGATCAACTTCTCCTATATCTGAACATGAAACAACCACATCAGTGAAAACATGATGCCTCATTTGGTTCTTTGGATGATTCTCATGCACATGCCCTGAGCATAGCCTTTGTTAGAGGTGCATGGCTGAGTGTCTGTATGCATTATGTGATATTGTGATACCAGCCATTGCATAGATCCATTGGATCTAACCCATCTCCTCTCTTCACTTCTTGCAGGTTCTGGATCTCAGGAGCTCGCTGGACAAGTCCAGATTCGGACATCAATACCAAGCAATGTCTGGTACCCCCATATCAATTATTTCTTTATGCACATCTGCACTCATCCATTCAATTCCGATAATGACTATGGTCATGGCCTATGTGAGCTTAGATAGGTGCTTTTCTTTTCAGTTCTTTGGTTTCTGAACAATATACATGTCACCGATACATGCATGAGTAGATGTAGATGCAGTTCATTTCCTTTTTATCTTCATGTTCTTTGCAAATGAAATGAACACAAATATAAGCAAGACCACCTAATAACACAAACTAGGTTATTGCAGCTCATCTAGTAATTAGGCCTTCAAACTTAAGAATGAGCAAAAATATGACAACTGTGTCCTAGGACACCTTAAGACACACTTGAGCATTCCAATGTGTCAAAAGGGGTCATGGGTAATTCCTAGGGGTTGTAACACATGATAAATCATGCTAGGACCCCTAGGGAGTCCCCATGCCCCCTTCTGACACCTTTTAACACTCAAGTGTGTCTAAAGGGGTCCTAGGACCCATTAAGATACACTTGAGCATTCCAATGTGTCAAAAGGGGTCATGGAGACATCCTAGGGGTCCTAACACGTGATAAGGCATACCATAACCCCTAGGGAGTCCCCATGACCCCTTTTGACACATTTGAATGTTCAAGTTTGTCCGAAAGGGTCCTAGGACCCCTTAAGACACGCTTGAGCCTTCCAATGTGTCAAAAGGGGTCATCGAGACTTCTTATGGGCCCTAACTCGTGATAAAATGTACTAGGACCCCTAGGGAGTCCCCATGACCCCTTTTGACACATTTGAATGCTCAAGTGTGTCCGAAGGAGTCCTTAGACCCATTAAGACCCACTTGAGAATTCCAATGTGTCAAAAGGGGTGATGGGGACTTCCTAGGGGTCCTACCGCATGATAAGGTGTACTAGGACCCCTAGGGAGTCCTAATGACCCATTTTGACACATTTGAATGGTCAAGTGTGTCTGAAAGGGTCCTAGGACCCTTTAAGACACACTTGAGCATTCCAATGTGTCAAAAGGGGTCATGGGGACTTCCTAGGGGTTGTAATGCGTGATACGGCATACTAGGACCCCTTAGGAGTCCCCATGACCCCTTTTGACACATTTGATCACTCAAATGTGTCTGAAGGGGTCATGGGGATTTCGTAGGGGTCCTAACACATGATAAGGCATACTAGGACCCCTAGGGAGTGCCCATGACACATTTTGACACATTTGAATGCTCAAGTGTGTCTGAAAGGTGTCCTAAGACCCCTTAAGAAAGACTTGAGCATTCCAATGTGTCAAAATGGGTCATGGGGACTTCCTAAGGATCCTAACGCATGATAAAGCATACTAGGACCCCTAGGGAGTCCCCATGACCCCTTTTGACACATTTGAATGCTCAAGTGTGTCTGAAAGGTTCCTAAGACCCCTTAAGACACACTTGAGTATTCCAATGTGTTAAAAGGGGTCATGGGGACTTCCTAGGGGTCGTAATGTGTGATAAGGTGTACTAGGACCCATAGGGAGTCCCCATGACCTCCTTTTACACATTTGAACACTCAAGTGTGTCTGAAGGGGTCCTAAGACCCCATTATGACACACTTGAGCATTCTGATGTGTCAAAAGGGGTCATGGGGACTTCCTGGGGGTCCCAACACATGATAAGTTGTACTAGGACCCCTAGGGAGTCTGCATGACCCCTTTTGAAACACTTGAACACTCAAGTGTGTCCGAAGGGGTCCTAGGACCCCTTAAGACACACTTAAGCATTCCAATGTGTCAAAAGGTGTCATGGTGATTTCCTAGGGGTCCTAACGCGTGATAAGGTGTACTACGACCCGTAGGGAATCCCCATGACCCCTTTTGACACATTTGAATGCTCAAGAGTGTCTGAAGGGGTCCTAGGACCCCTTAAGACATACTTGACCCTTCCAATGTGTCAATAGGGGTCATGGGGACTTCCTAGGGGTCCTAACGTCTTATAAGGTGTACTAGGACCCCTAGGGAATCCCCATGACCCCTTTTGACACATTTGAATGCTCAAGTGTGTCCGAAGGGGTCCTAAGACCCCTTAAGACACACTTGAGCATTCCAATGTGTCAAAAGGGGTCATGGGGACTTCGTAGGTGTCCTAATATGTGATAAAGCATACTAGGACATGTAGGGAGTCACCATGACCTCTTTTTACACATTTGAATTTTCAAGTGTGTCTGAAGGGGTCCTAGGACCCCTTAAGACACACTTGAGCATTCCAATGTGTCAAAAGGGGTCATGGGCATTTCCTAGGGGTCCTAACGCATGCTAAGGTATACTAGGACCCCTAGGGAGTCCCCATGACCCCTTTTGACACATTTGAATGCTCAAGTGTGTCTGAAGGGGTCCTAGGACCCCTTAAGACATGCTTGAGCCTTCCAATGTGTCAAAAGGGGTCATGGGGATTTCCTAGGGTTCCTAACACGTGATAAGGCATACTAGGACCCCTAGCAAGTCCCCATGACCCCTTTTGACACATTTGAATGCTCAAGTGTGTCCAAAGGGTTCCTAGGACCCATTAAGATAGACTTGAGTGTTCCAATGTGTCAAAAGGGGTCATGGGGACTTCCTAGGGGTCCTAACACATGAAAAGTTGTACTAGGACCCTTAGGGAGTCCCCATGACCCCTTTTGACACATTTTAATGCTCATTGTGTCTGAAGGGATCCTAGGACCCCTTAAGACACTCTTGAGCATTCCAATGTGTCAAAAAGGGTCATTCCAAATTCTTTAATGGTTCTAGTGAATCCAAATTTAGTTCTTATAAAGATGAGATGTTAGTGAATGACTTCTTGCTAATACTAATCTTCCACTAGATCTAGATTTCAATGCTTTTGTGCATCTATAGGCTTAATCGCGAGCCCACAAGATTGGCCAAGAGAAAAATGTGATCGTCTATCAACTGATTACAAAAGGTTCAATTGAGGAGAAAATATTGCAATGATCAAGAAGAAAATTGGCTATGGAAAATCTAGTTATAAATTCTGTTAATAATGAAACTATTAAGGAATTGCATGAATCACAAACCATGAAAATAACCTTCTGGAACAAAGAACATTCAAGCTATAGAATTTATTAACTCTGAATTTAAATGTCTTATCAGCATTCATGGAAGAGATTTCATTAGCATCCATGGAAGAAATTTCATTAACTCCAGACAAAATCATCTAAAAAAATTCATTAACTTTAGGCAAAATCATTTAAGACAGACAAAAAGAAAATCGTATTACTCTAAAATGGAAAAGAAAGAAAATGAGATAAACCAAATTTATCAAATTCTTGCAATCCACAACTTCTCTCTGAGTGCAAAATGACAATCCATGGAGCCAAAAGTATGGTGAAAATTAAATTCTTTGAGTAAGTCATTCAGAAATGCGTAGAATACTATAGCGCATGATGATTTATAGAGAATTTATGACAGACTATGCTGTGCAAAAGCCTGCAATCCCTACCATATATCAGAGTACTAATGAGAAGCAATGGAAAAATTCTGAGATAGAGGGGGCGTCAGCATTGAAGCGGCAAGACATTCTTCATAATATTGGAGCGGCACCATCGAAACGACACTTCTTTAAATTTATTAATGTGGTCAGTTCTATGGCACTTGTATAATTTCTAGTACAGCTGATCATTTTACCAAACCCTTCCCCTCTCTCCATAATCTTCGACCGGTTCAAACATCCATCTAGTTGTTCTTGTTTAGCCTCCCAATGACTCTGTTGAGCTATCGGATTATCAACAGGCAGCATACAATTGTCTGGTGACCAGAATCTATTTTGAGAACCTTTACAATTTAGCATTCTGATTGAAAAAGTAGGGAAAGATACCATTTCACAACCACAGGCAGTGGAAACAGAGTGATTCTCTTCCCCTCTACTTCTGTAATCCACCTCCAGTGAACTATTCTTCAAAGCCTCCATTTCTACGTAGCTAGGGTTTACAACGCCTGTAAAAGGCACAACTATGCCCCTGTAGGGACTCATGCTCATGCTCAGAATCATATTATTTTCATGCATTCCCTAACATTTAATACAAAGATTTAGCTAGCCACCTTTAAAGACCTAGAAGAAATGAAAAATAAAAATTAGGCCAAAAATACATACTGCATTTCTATATGTAGTACCATCAGCTTCAACAATCCAGTCGACTTCCTCTGCTAAGGCACAAAGAACTTCATTACTGTTTGCTCTGGGAGGAAGATTATAATTTCCATATTTTTGCAAGCCCTAAAATTTTTTTTTGCTATCGCTCTCCACCTCTACTCTCTCAATTTAGTCATCTCCCGCTCCGCTGCACTCAGCTTAGCCATCCTTAACTACTCTTTAATAGAGATTCTCCAAAATTTGTATACAAAGACATCCTATAGGAAAAAATGAAAATTTTCCCAGAGAATATCCACAATTCATATACAAAAGCATCATATAGGAAATATGACAAAAAATTAATAGCTAAAATGTAAAATTTATCATTAACGCCGGTAGTACCAAGGTCATACCGCTGTCAAATCCTGGCCTATGACGTGCAAAAGGAGAAAAGCAAGTAAAATGAAAGGGAAGTATGGATCAAATAGTGATGGTGCATCAAATCAGATCAATATCATAATAAATGCAGAAAATAATGTTACAGACAAAAATATTTGCATATTATTGGGAAAGAGTGGGAAGAGCTTCTTGGACCCATGATAGAAGTTATAGATAAGGAGGAAGAACTAGGAAGGGGAAAGCAACAAAGGAAAGAAGTAAGATATGCATGTGAGCCTATGTCAGATGATGATGATGAGTACTCACCATCTAGTAGTAGCTCAAGTAGTGATAGAAGCTCTTCAGTGCACATGTACACTAACAAAAAAAATTTAGATAGAGAAGTAACAAGTACTGTGGAATTATTCACAGAGCAATGTGAAATGAAGCATCAAATTGATTCATTAGTAGGCAAATATTTTGGTCATGCACTTCATTCTAGCACCACAAATATTTCTATTAGAAATTCCTATTCGTCAATGGCCTTGAATTTATAGGACTTGGGAAACCAGGTTACTCATGTTCGGCAATATCCCTCAAATGTGAGTTCATTGCCACCTTTGGCAAGGCAGTCTCACTCCTCATTTTACAACAAAGGGCAGCCATCTATGGTCCAAGGTTTTAATTCAGTTGACAAATGGAGAGCTTCTCAAGGTATTGATCTCTTTCATAGAGAAGTTCCTAATTCATCTCAAGGTTCTCGTTTAGGTGACCAACTCCTTCGAGGTCAACAAATAGACCCATTGATTTCCCAAATTGGTAAAAGGGTAGATGCAATTTTTGAAAGAGTATCCCAATTGAAGAGAAATGGAAATTCCAGTGAGCATAAAGTTATTGCAAATCCAATGGGTGTATCTTCTCCACTAACAAATATAACTGCATTTCCAGAGACTTGAGTTTAAATGGAGCTGTTTGTTCCCAAACATGCCCCAGTCGAGCAGATGAACTAGATGTTGCTTGAGTAAAGAAGATAGTGGTTTATTAAAGCATCTACATTATCCCACATGCTATCAGTTACTACTTTTTGAGCAGCTTGTCAGCTGCTTTTGTGCGAGATTCCTATAATAAATAATATCCTCATGCAAGTACATGCCATTTTTTGTAAACATTTTTAGTTCTAAAGTGTTAGTGAGAAATATCAAAGAAAAGGTTCTTTCATGTGTTATTTAGACACATATCAATAAATTAGGAAACCAATTTTCTCCCATTACATGGCAGAAATGCCTAGATTCACTTTGTTGGTATCAATAGGCAGCAAGATGAGAGAAGAAATATATTTGTGAAGAGGAAGTACAAATGTTACTATCCAAAACCATTTGGAGAGTAATATTCTTCTCTTGATTGTAATAAGAAACTCAAAATGCAGAAGACACCAAATAGTTGGGGCATTTATTTCCTATGACCTATGTCAATTTCAGTTCAATTCCTAAGGATGATATTCTCAATGTGTAAAAATAAATTGATGTGTTATTTTTAAAATGGTGTTTGACTGAAATTTATGAACATATGTCAAATATCCATTTTTTCTATAATTTGAAATAGAACTAGTGGCAATATAATCAAATTTGTGAATTTCACATCCAATCATTGATGGTTAATCAAAAGTACAACATAGTAATATAAATTTGAACCAATAAACAATCTTAGTCTTACTTCAAACCTCCTCCTGTGTATGTGGGTTCTTGGAGGTATCTAATAAACAATGTGTGGATCTGTAATGTCCCTATCCAGGACCTTACTCACTTTGCTTAAAACTCCTAATTAGAATTTGGATTTCTAATGCCTGCTATGATATTTATTTAAGTTTTCCTTGCTCCTTACTGATTAATATTGTAATGAATTGGTTATCCTTCCCCTTCTCTCTCTCCTCTCTCCTCTCTCTCTCTCTCTCTCTCTCTCTCTCTCTCTCTCCTCTCTCTCTCTCTCTCTCTCTCTCTCTCATCTCCTTCTCTCTCTCTCTCTCTCTCTCTCTCTCTCTCTCTCTCTCTCTCCTCTCTCTCTCTCTCTCTCTCTCTCTCTCTCTCTCCCCTTCCCCTTCTCTCTCTCAACTACTCTCTCCCCATCCCCTTCTCTCTCTCTCTCTCTCTCTCTCTCTCTCTCTCTCTCTCTCTCTCTCTCTCTCTCTCTCTCTCCTCTCTCTCTCTCTCTTCTCTCTTCTCTCTCTCTCTCTCTCTCCTCCTCTCTCTCTCTCTCTCTCTCTCTCTCTCTCTCTCTCTCTCTCTTTGTGTGTTATCTCCTCTCCTCTCATCACCCTCTCTCTCTGTCTCGAGCTATCTCTCTCTCTCACCTTCTCACTCTCTCTCTTCCTCTCTCAAACCCCCACCACCTTCTCACTCTCTCCTCTTCCTCAATGGCTGCCCATGAATTTTTTTAATGGTTGATTAAATTCCTTTGCTTCTTTCAATGGCCATCCATGATTTTTCTGCAATCTTCCAATCTTTCATACATAGTCGTAAAATACATATTAATATATTATACATATAAAATAATATATAATATATAATGTAACATTTAATATTAATATGTATTAAATAATATATAAAATGTAAATGTATATTATATAATATTTAATATATAATATTATATATAATATATAATCTAATTATATAATTTTAATATATAGTTTTTAATATTAATATATAATTAAATAATATTTAATGTAAAATGTATATTATATAATATTTAATATATATAATATATAATCTAATATATAGTTTTTAATATTAATATATATTAAATAATATTTAATGTAAAATGTATATTATATAATATTTAATATATAATTGATATTATATAATATTTAATATATAATTGATATTATATAATATTTTAATATATCTAATATATAGTTTTTTTATATATAATATATCATATGGAGGATGGAGAAATGGGAGGGAGAAAGTGGAGGGAAGGGAAAGTGAAAATTCAAAATTCTACCGTCATATTCAGGTACCCCAATTAGGCTCGGTATTGGTTTGTGCACCAAACCTACATGGTCAACTATTGAAATGTCTCAAATATGTGTTTTTCCCCTATTTCTCTGAGTTCCAGACTTCAACAATGTAGGTGACGACCTTTTTTTCACCTAAATTTGATAAAATGAAAAGAGTATCTTAAGGAGATTATCAGCTTTCTATCGATATAATTGTTGTCAAATTTTGAATTCGGTAAGTAATTATTAGTTATTTTCTAATTGAGCTACCTCCAAAGTGTTGATTTATATAATGATTGAAAATGACTATAACTTTCAGACGGTATATACATTTTTGAAATCCAAAAAATGTGTCACATTCTATGATTTGCCTACTACAAGGGAAAAAAAAAATATTTGAATTTTGTAAAGTTTTGAATGAGTTAAGGTGGTCAGACACGGGATTTTTTTATTCTAAAAAATGTTGTAGCAAAAAATTCATAATTAATTTTTTTTTGGAATAAAATTACAAAAAAATATGCGTCACATCCGGGCATGAGTCTACTACTTATATATTAAATCTTATTAAAAAATATTATCATTTGATCATGATTAAGGTGGTCAGACATACACCTACTTCTTATTTTTCCCTGAAATTTTTGTACTCCTGTATTGAACTCTATACTTTTCAACAATTATATTAAAAATTTTTTAGAAAAGGCCTAGTAGTTTAGAAACTACATTCAATTTCCTACAGATTCTATTCTTACAACTTTTTGGTATTAGGTTGATAGCTAATTTAAATTTTCACATCAAGTTGACTAAACCCTGATCTACTGATTTTTTCATTGCCACTTTTGGGCATAGTTTGGCCCCTCATGATCTTGCACATACCCTACTCCTACTCCTAATCTCTGGAAAATTGACCCCTTTGTTAATCTTAATCTCTAGTAGAAAGCCTATAATAAAATAGTAGAAACCTCATGTATTTGCCTTTAAGACTAGGCCTTAGTAAAAGAAAATCTTCTTAAGAGCCTTAGGCTAAACAAACTCTATTGCTAACTAATCCCAATGAGAGATTCAAGATATCCAAATTGCATTGTTCATCATAAAGTAATCAATTCAATTTCCTTATGAAGGCTAGATTATCTTCTAAATTGTGACATATAAGTGAGAATAAATGTAAATACAAGTATTTATTCATCTATTTATGTATATACGGCCATAAATTTTACCATATGAACAAACTTCATATAAGCATCCTATATGTTTATGTGACTATGTGTAACTTTGTCCATATGTTTATGATAGTATATCCACAAATATATGAATCTATACCTATATTTATATGTATCCTACTAGTTCTTTAAGCTCTGATCGGATTAGGAACAAAGCTACTTGTTGTTAGATTAGGATAAGTCCCTAGACCATAAGCTTATGTCGCTTTAAACAAAAAATAATCTGACAAAATGATCTCACCATACAATTCCTGATGATACTTTCAACTAAGAAAGTATTGTGCTCTTATGCATGCCTAATTTTTTTGGGTTATTTGTAACTTCATTTATTGTTAGTCTTGATTATATTTGGTTGTTTGTATGTATTACAATGTATCATTTTGTAGAGTCTTTGATTCTTTAGATGTGAAGGATCTTCTAATAATCCTAAAAGGGATTTAGTAAAACTCTTTTAGTTTACTTTTGAGAATCTGTCAGTGTGTTAGCCTTAGGAGAGTGTTGATCTGGGGGCTATTCTTTTTCCTATTACCAAATGCAATCAAATTTCTAATCTAGTTTTTACTTCTGTTGATATTTCCTTTTACAGAGCTTATTCTAAAATCATAATTCAAAAATAAACAAACCAAATATTTGGTTAATTTTTATTAACAAAGGTGGTGCATTTGCCTAGAATCAAAATTCTACTGAACTCGCATAAAACATACTTAGATGTAACATTTTTATAAAAGAGACTTTATATAATTATTTGTTACTTCCACTCTCTTTATTCTCCACACCCGTCTTGGAGGATCTAAATAGATTTTTTTTTCCTTTTCTTTTTGCTTCTCCTATTTCTGCCTTCCTCCAACCATAACCTCTACTAAATCCTCCAACCCCAAGGTCACTCAAACAGTCTCTATCTACTTCCCCTACCTCATCCTCATGCTAGTATAAATAGAACCAATTTTCTTGCTTAGGTGTTCTCACCATGCATAAAGCTCATAAGGAAGTCCAGATTCCTTTTTATGATTGGGAGTCTTGAACAAATCGTATTAACATCATCTGTTACCAATATAGGAGAAGAGGGGAGTGGTCTACTATCTAGCATTGGCAAGTCATAGAATCTTATTTTTTGGTATCATTAAGTCCTTCCTTATATTTTGGATAACCTTATCCATTGTTTCGAAGGATTTTTCTTTTAAAAATACAGGCACATAGCCTACCAATCTCTTCCTTCTCCTAGACCACTTGAACTGAAATTGCAATAAACATTGTACGTATCTCCATGTGAATTGTACCTATCATATTTAGTAAGAATTCCATACCTAATTTGTGATAGACCACTCACAGTATCAAAGTATGTGTGTTAAGCTTAGTGGTCTTAAGTCTCCTACCTGATATTTCTCTCCCGAAGGCAATTTGGGATCTGGAACTCACTAGTTTGATAGGGGTCAACATTATCGATAGAGAATCCCTTGAGAGAAGATTGGTAAGAAGACTCCCTTCCTAAATTGTTTAAATAGGGGTCTTATGGCTAAAGTAAGAGCAAAATGTCTATAGAGTTACTAAGGGAAGAATTTTGATCGTTGGAATGTTAAACAACTTGCTGGAACCTAAAACGTCTCTCTAAGAGGGATAAATCTAGAAAGGTGGGGCAATTTCTAGGAAGGGGGAAATGCCTTCTAAAGAGAAGTGGAGGCAAGATACAAAGATGAACTGAGAAGAGGGATATCTATCAGTCCTGACTCTTGGTCTTCTATCTATTCAAGGTTACTTAAAATCCTTGAAGGGCTTCTAGTTTAATTTAATTCTTTAGTAATAGCTTGTCTTCTTATATGGTGTGATCTCCTTTTTAAGGTCTTAATGTAATTCCTTCTTTTATTTTAATAATTGCTAGGGATTTCCATAAATATTTTGTATAAGTCCATTGATATTGTTCAAAATAATCTAAAAAGAAAGCCAAGTATATTTAATCAAATTACCCTAGAATCTATACATAGTTAGTCTATTCTTTCCATATAACTGGAAAATAAACTTATTCATATCAATCATCTAGTACCATTGTTTGCAAAATTTCAAGATTTAGTACAAAATATAGCCAGTAGCAATTAACAAAAGATCTTATATGTACTATACTATATATTTGAGGAGCGTAACATATTTCTAAGTTACGTCACTAACATGAAAAAACCTTCACAAAAAGCTAAAAATGTCTCTGATACTGGATTCCATATAGGGGATCACTCCTTGTTAATAATGTTACAACTCCATTCTTCTCCATTACGCTTTAGGATGACAATGGGTTTCTTCGTCCTCAACATCTTCATAATTATTATGTTAGCTCTTTTTTTTAGACGGTGCCAAAATCCTCACATTATTTAGTTCTTATTCATTGAATTCCTTTGGATATTATATCCTTCATCTCTCTAGTAGTTCAACACCCAGTCCAGCTCCACAGGTTCTTTGAGAACCATTTTTATCAGTATGTCTAAATTCCTTCGCATCTCTAGCCAGTGCTTGTCAAAAGCTATCATCATCTTTGAAGACTAGCATAGGCATAGGGTAGGAGTTGGGGATGGGAGGGTAGGTCTACCAAGTCAATTCTCATATATATCTTTGGAAAGGGTATAGACAAATCTTCCTCTATGTCGCATTACTACCTTTTCTAAGTAATTGTGGTCAAGGATGGAGGATCCAATTAAGGACTGTCTGACCTTGCAGCCAAACCAATACACAATAGAATTTCAACAACAATAACACTAGCTCTGATATAAAACATGAATCTCTATTCAACAAATTACTAATTACATGTAATGTGTCAGTCTATAAGGCCTTCTTGGTTAGGGCCAATTACAAAGCAAGTAACAGTCTACAAGATCTCACAGGATCCAAGTCCTTTCCACACTTCACCACTCAGCTAGTCCAGGTATGCAACATGACTAGACACTGGTAGGTTCCCAAGAAAGATGTAAACTTGTACTCACAACTTCCAAGGAAATCTTCCTGATACATAAGCTCGTAAGCTACTAACTCTGCTATCCCCCCGATGCCCTAAACAACTACTCAAACATCTACTTAAATACTGATTTCTAGCCACAAGTCAACTTGATGAAATCATTAACTCCTACAAACAATTATTAAATGCCAAAACATCAGTTAGCTCTCAAATAGCCTTACAATAAATAAAATCTCCAAGATGGCCCCAATGGTCATTAGATCCACATAGAAGAATGAAACATGCTAGATCTAGGTCCCCACACATCCAACAGTCAATCCATCACTTAAGAGTGCAACCGAAATTAAATGCACCAGTTGGCCAAGTCAATTCATCCAAATAAACCAAGTTAGTAAGCAAGAGCACCGAGCAACAAGGAAATAATCAAATGACAAGAAACCGACCATGCCCGAGCATGACCAAGTAAAGCAGTTATCACCGAGTGCCAGAGAACTGACTCCTTCAGTTGTCGGAGCATTCTTCAGTGACCGAGCACCCCCGGTAACCACATAATCTAAGCAACCAAACTAAAAAATTGAGAAAATACTCCACCAAGTAAGATCAAAACTATCAATCTACCTTCATAAACAAACATATTTTGGTTGATATAGGATTGCCCGAGAATCCTAGGATGCTCCTACAGTAGACACCCCAGGTAAGAAATGTTTTCCTCATAAGGAAATCAAGAACATCCTAAGGGAATCAAAATAGGTATGTCATATCCGTTCTTAACCCATATCTCCTCTTGTCCTTCATTTCCAAGTTGTCTTCACTTCATTCACTATCTCATGCAAGAATGTTTTCCCTGCTTCCCAGTTCTCTTATCTTTATGTTTGTAAACTGATAACAACCGACTTTGACCATTCCTTCAACTACCGACCACCTCAGTACCTCGATAACCACCATCCTCTTTGGACTCCTTAATCAACCCAGCATCATCTGCATCTCTATGTGTCATAAATGTCATCATCTATTGTACTATCTTTGTCAGAAAGACCATTTGCCTCTTAATCTCAACAAACTCTTTAGATATATCTTTCTCCTTCTCTTTCAAGCCAAGCATTGTAGGAATAGGTTCATCAATCCTCTGCTCTTGAAGTTTTTCATAAGGACAACATCTAATAACTCCACATCCCTTAACCTCTATCTCTTGTAAAGGTAACAACTTATGTCTAGATCCTTCATGCCTAAATGACATAGGTGTTAGTACGACCATTAAATAAAACATTTCTATCAAATTTCCAAGGTCTACCAAGAAATAGATGACAAGCATTTATAGGCAATACATCACACAATATCTCATCATGATAAGATCCATTCCGAAAATTAACCAAGCATTGCTCCTCAATCCTAATGTTAGACACATCTTGTATCCAACTAATCTAATAAGGATTAGGATGTTTCTTTCTTTCCAAATTCAACTTACTAACCATCTCTTCTATAACAAAGTTCTCAGAACTGCCACCATCAACTATAACATTACATACCTTATCCTTGCACTTACATCTAGTTTTGAATAAATTTCTTCTTTGCAATGGTTCCTGGACACATGTAGCTAATCTCCTAGTGATAAGAGTCTCACCTTTCTCTGCAACATTCACAATATCCTCTTCAGCAGTCAATGCCACTCTCTTCTTAGGACATTGAAAACTTGTATGACCTGCTTCACCACACTGATAACAAGTACCAGTGAACTCATTCTTCACCTTCCTCTATGTCTACTATTGAAATTCTTAGTGACTTGTCCACTGCCAGATCCCACATTAGGCTTAGGATTCTTTGTCACATTACCTTTAGCAACTATCCCACCAGTCTTACCTCCTCAATTCCTATTGTTCTATCTTCCTTCAAACTTCTTATTTACCTTCTCTTCAATCTTTAATACCATTTGATAAGCATCTCCTATTGTTGTCATCCAAATAGTAAAGTAACTCTTCTTGAATACTAGGTCTCCAAACACATAGACATACCTAGCAACCTTCTCTTTATCAACTTTAGAATGACCAGTCCTAATCGGGATTCTGTAAAACTCCTTAGTATACTCCTGCACCGATTTGTTAGTCTGCTTTAAGGCTTGCATCTTCTTAAACATGTCCAATTCATAATCACCAGAATGAATTGCTTCTTCAACTTGTCAACCATTCGGTTCCATTTAGTGATATTTTCCTTTCCTCTCCTACTTCTTTCCAACTAAACTTCCCTCCACCAAATATTTGCATGACGCTTCAATTTAGTCTTTGCAAATCTAACCCTATCAGGATCTTCTATTCTTCATACTCAAAGTACTCATCCATCTCATTAATCCAATTAATCAACTCCTTCTGGCCTAAGGCTTCCAGCAAATGCAGAAACTTCAATCTTAGTTCTTTT
>BSBK01013050.1:0-42500 GCA_027943335.1 Chamaecyparis obtusa
CTAAGAGTGGGCTGATAACCCACTGCGGAAGGCATTCTGCCTAATAATGCGGATACCTCTGATCCTGCTTGGACAAAGCGGAAGATATTGTCAATAAATAGAAGTACATCTTGTTTATTGACATCTCGGAAATATTCAGCCATAGTTAAAGCAGTTAAACCTACTCTCATACGAGCTCCTGGTGGTTCATTCATCTGACCATAGACCAGAGCTACTTTGGATTCGGATATATTTTGTTCATTAATGACTCCCGATTCTTTCATTTCCTTGTAAAGATCATTTCCTTCACGGGTACGTTCTCCTACTCCACCAAACACAGAAACCCCTCCATGAGCCTTAGCAATGTTGTTGATTAATTCCATAATCAACACTGTTTTACCCACTCCAGCTCCCCCGAATAATCCAATTTTCCCCCCACGGCGATAAGGAGCTAAAAGATCCACTACTTTAATGCCTGTTTCAAAGATTGAAAATTTGGTATCCAACTGTGTAAAGGCGGGAGCAGATCTATGAATAGGAGATCTTGTGAGAGCATCTACAGGACCTAAGTTATCAACGGGTTCCCCAAGAACATTAAAAATTCTCCCGAGAGTAGTTTCACCAACTGGAACACTAAGTGGCCCTCCTGTATCAATTACTTTCATTCCTCTCATCAAACCGTCTGTAGCACTCATAGCGACAGCTCTAACTTTATTATTTCCTAATAATTGTTGTACCTCACAAGTCACACTTATTGGTTGACCAGTTGTATCGTTATCCTTAACTATCAAGGAATTGTAAATTCTAGGCATATTACCTGGAGGGAAAGATACATCTAGTACTGGGCCAATGATCTGAGCAATACGTCCTGCCTTCTTTTCTACAAGTGCGGAAACCCCAAAAATAAAAGGATTGGTTCTCATAAAAATAAATAGGATATTGATTCCAATTGCTAATACTAGCAAAAAACCTAAAAAAGCACAACTGCTCTGTAATGAGTTGATCAGTCAATAATAATTTAGAGTTATAACTTCAATTTACTTAGTAATCTCTTTCTTTGTAAAGTTCAACTTCGATAATGATCTAAAAATGGATTCATTATCATTATTTAAATGGAAAGAATTTATTTCTTTTTTTTTTTTTCAAAATGGAGTAAAACTTATTTGCTGCGATTTATTACTCAATCGCAGCAAATAAGTTTTACCTACTATTGGATTTGAACCAATGACTCTCGCCGTATGAAAGCGATACTCTAACCACTGAGTTAAGTAGGTTATTTATTATCCTAGATAGAGTCGTACCTAGATTTTAGGCATAATTAGACATATAAACAATATGCCCTTAACTAGGATTCGAATGATTAAATCAAATATCATCCGTCTTGACAGAAAGTGATCTATTTTATTAGTATATCTTCAAGACTAAACTGTGAAGGGCTATAGCTCAGCTAGGTAGAGCACCTCGTTTACACGTGCGCCAATGGTTTTCAGAAGAGTTTTTTGGTTCATTCGGTTCATAAAATAGATTTGAGTCTTACTCTATGAATTAGGAGAACAATAGCATGACAAAGATGAAGTTCGTTCTGATTCGAACTATAGATCTAGTTGATATGGTCAATCTCGGGGACATTCAATGTCAGACATAATGAGTACAATACGAGGATCTCAAAAAAGAATTCTTTTCGCTCTATGAACTTTGAGGTGTATGAAGTCTCATATTATTCTTTTTGGGTGAGAGAGACTCCATTTGGAGAATCTATGTCTAAGCATGACAGACCTACGTCAAGGGAACCTTTTGAAGCACTTTGGGATTGCTTCCGAAAAATTCTCGTTTGAAGCAAACGGAGCCATCTTATTATCTGTTCCGGAAAAGAATGGCAGACTAACTGATTTTTCCACCAGTTAATGAAAGAGCCCAATGCAATAAAAATGCATGTTGGGTTCTTGGAACAATTCAAATCATTTTGGTAATAAGAAATTTGATCTGTTCTACCGAGAAGGTCTACGGTTCGAGCCCGTATAGCCCTATACAATTAGAAAACTCTTATGTGCTTTCTCGCATCCAATTTTTTATGGTTCAATGTGGAACCGACGACTTACATAGAAAATCATTAAAGAAAAAGTAAAGAGGAAATACGAAAAGAAAAAAGAATTTGGGATTCTTTCTAAATCAAATTAGAATAAATAGTCTTTCGACTGCGACCCAGAGCAGACTCTTATTCCCCAATATCTCTGTTATAGAGAACAACAGATCGGACATCGTGTCGGAATGTGGGCACATACATAATTATTTTGTTTATGAAAGATTCCATATGTTCCACGGGTGGATCGGTACCTATCGATTATAATCGAACTCGGTTGTCTTTTTAATTTGCTAGCACACATTACATCGTTAGAAAAAACGACCCTGAAAGCTCCCTTATTTCAATAGAGAAAATTCCCTTACATCAACCCATATTCACACGTTACAACACGAATTAACGTGAAGTCTGCCAAACTGCACGGGTTCGAACCATTTCCTGTATTAGGATTATTAAATACAGAATATTCTTTTATTAATTTCCGTGTTAAGTCACAGACGAAACATTGATAATATCAAAAATGATAATGAATCATTTGGGAGGGGAGAGAAGCGATTAATAAATTGACAATACAGCAAATAGAAGAATTTGATTTATTATAAACAGGAATCATCTATTTATGTTTCTATTTTCTGAATATGATACTTTTTGGATATATTTATCCATATCCAGTCTTATTCCGATTCTGGCATTCTCAATTTCAAAAAGTTTGGCTCCAATAAGTAAAGGGCCGGAGAAAGCCACTAGTTATGAATCAGGTATAGAACCAATGGGAGATACCTGGATCCAATTTAGAATTCGCTATTATATGTTTGCTTTAGTTTTCGTTGTTTTTGATGTGGAAACAGTCTTTCTCTATCCGTGGGCTATGAGTTTTGATATTTTAGGTCTATTTACATTTATAGAAGCTTTTATTTTCGTGATTATCTTAATTGTTGGTTTAGTTTATGCATGGAGAAAAGGAGCATTGGAATGGTCTTAACCCCCAAATTTTGGAATGATAAAAGGCGAGTAGAAAATTCTCTAAATCTAAAGCCGGTGATAAATCCTATAGAATCATCTTTACTTGATCAAGCAACTCCAAATTCAGTGATTTCCACTACTCTAAACGATCTGTCCAATTGGGCGAGACTTTCTAGTCTATGGCCGCTCCTTTATGGTACTAGTTGTTGTTTTATCGAATTTGCTTCATTAATAGGTTCGCGATTCGATTTTGACCGTTACGGTTTGGTGCCAAGATCCAGTCCTAGGCAAGCCGACCTACTTATAACAGCCGGAACTGTGACCATGAAAATGGCTCCTTCTTTAGTGAGATTATATGAACAAATGCCGGAA
This sequence comes from Chamaecyparis obtusa, assembly GCA_027943335.1. Lineage (NCBI taxonomy): Eukaryota > Viridiplantae > Streptophyta > Pinopsida > Cupressales > Cupressaceae > Chamaecyparis > Chamaecyparis obtusa. The sequence goes on from BSBK01013050.1 coordinate 3,395, forward strand.
CCAAAATATGTAATTGCTATGGGAGCCTGTACTATTACAGGAGGAATGTTTAGTACAGATTCTTATAGTACCGTTCGCGGAGTAGATAAGTTAATTCCTGTGGATATCTATTTGCCAGGTTGTCCTCCTAAACCAGAAGCTATTATAGATGCTATAATAAAACTTCGTGAAAAAATAGCTCAAGAAATATCTGAAGATAGAAACGAGTTTCAACAAGGAAAGAGGTATTTCACTAGAAAGCATAAGTTTAATATTGGGTCCAGTATTCGTATTGAAACTAAGGAGGATAAGTTTTTTCATAAATCTTATGAATCTCGTGAATCGACTTTAGAGATAACTCCCAAAACATCTGAATCGATTTCAGAGATATCATACCCTTTGAAACATTTGAAAATACGAGAGTTTGCTGGCGAATGAATAATCGTTAGTAAAAAGTAACGAGCAGGAAATCAATTTTGTTTGAAAATTCCATGAGAAATGTCAAATCTTTATACAGATACTTTGACAATAAATAGTAATCAAATGCAAGGTCGATTATCTGCTTGGCTAGCCAAGCATAAGTTAGCTCATAGACCTTTGGGTTTTGATTACCAAGGCACAGAAACATTACAAATCAAATCTGAAGATTGGGTCTCTATAGCCGTTGCTTTATACGTTTATGGTTTTAATTATCTCCGTTCTCAGTGTGCTTATGATGTAGCACCAGGGGGTTCCTTAGCTAGTGTATATCATCTTACGATAATAAAGGATAATGCAGATGAACCCGAAGAGGTGTGTATAAAAGTACTTGTCCCAAGGGAAGATCCGAGAATCCCGTCTGTTCTATGTATTTGGAAAGGTGCTAATTTCCAGGAACGGGAATCTTATGATATGTTGGGAATATTTTATGAAAGTCATCCATGTCTAAAACGTATATTGATGCCAGAAAGTTGGATTGGGTGGCCTTTGCGCAAAGACTATATTGCACCTAATTTTTATGAAATACAAGATTCTCATTGAGTGCAAAAAAAGAAAAAAAAATACATTCTAGAATAAGATATTTAGAAGAAAATAAGATTCTGGCCGCAGGATTTGCATTCTCCTATATTTATTTAAGAATATAGGATGAACACGAACATCTCATGTACAAAAAGGAAAGCTCCTTTTTGATTCTATTAGTTTAACCATCAAATCTTTTTCGATTTGAGTTTGAGATATGATACAAAGTATCAAGATGCGTTTATAACAGAGAACGTATATACAAAAAAAAAGAAAATTCATTCATTTTAATTCCATTTATTAATATAGATGGAAAAATATAGCTTTGATATCAATTTTTCTAATCTCGTGCTTGTACCTCTACACTACATTTGTCTAAGTCTATCTAATCAAAAAAAAAAAAATGAGATATATATCTATTACTTATGGAGTACCTATATATAGTAAATTACTATCATTGTTCGATCTATGTCAATATGATTGATTACATATCAATAGATTTGATCCTTCTCTTACGAAACGAATCCTATATTAAAGAATAAATGGGTTTATTATGATATTTATAACTCTAGAACATATATCAGCTCATGTCTCTTTTTCTCTTACTTTTGTGATCACTCTTATTTATTGGGGAACCTTAGTTTATAAAAGTGAAGAACTAAGTAATTCAGGAGGAAAGGGCATGATAGTGACGTGTATTTGTATAACGGGAGTATTAGTTGCCCGTTCGCTCTATTCGGGACATTTACCGTTAAGTAATTTGTATGAGTCATTCATGTTCCTTTCATGGACTTCCTCCATGATTCATATAGTTATAGAACTACGGGGCCAGGATGCTTGGTGGTTAGGTGCAATCACCGCGCCAAGTGCTATGTTAACTCATGGTTTTGCTACTTTAGGTCTTCCGGATAAAATGCAGCAATCTGCAATGTTAGTACCCGCTTTACAATCTCATTGGTTAATGATGCATGTAAGTATGATATTACTCAGTTATGCAACTCTTTTATGTGGATCCCTATCATCCATAGCTTTGTTGGTCATTGCGTCCCAAATAAATCAAAAGATTTTTCTTAATGTGAATAATTCTTTTTTCTTCAATAAAAATTGGTATTCACACGATCAAGAAAAAAAGGAATTGAAACATACTTTTTACCTTTCATTTAGAAATTATCGTAAATGGGTCTTTATTAACCAATTAGACCAATTAAGTTATCGTTCCATTGGTCTAGGATTTTCTCTTTTAACTATAGGTATACTTTCCGGGGCAGTATGGGCCAACGAAGCATGGGGATCTTATTGGAGCTGGGATCCAAAAGAGACTTGGTCATTCATAACTTGGATTCTATTTGCAATTTATTTACATACTAGAATAAACAGGGGTTGGAAAGAAGAAAAATCGGCAATTGTTGCTTCTCTAGGATTTATTCTAGTTTGGACATGTTATTTAGGTGTTGATTTATTAGGAATAGGCTTACACAGCTATGGCTGGTTGCTTTAGTAACTTACTAAAGCAACCAGCCATAGCTGTGTACGTACAAGATCGTGTAGACGATTGTGTAGATCATGGAATAAATCTCCTACTTAGATAAAAGTAACTATTTAGGAGATAAAACTTCCTCCTGAGAAGATGAAAACCTTGAACTTGCATTAATTGCGTAAGCTATTCCCTCCCCAGAAGCTATTGTCTCCTGCTTTTTTCCCTTCGCAAAAGCTATTGCCTGCTGTACCCCCCGAGGCCATAAAACACGACCATGATGAAAATTTTCATAATTGTCATAACCCATTTTCATGATTGCTATAACCCATCAAATGGTTATCATGATTGGCATAAAAAAGCGATAGATTTTTTAAATCCAGTCCCATTCCTTCTACGCCTATTTCGTCGATAAGATAAACTGCTTTTGATTCCTCTGAATTCAGAAAAATATCTCTTTCTAAGAGACTTTCAATTAGTTCGGGATCTTGCCTTGTCCTTTCTATATAAGTATTCAAAATATACGTCCGCAATCGGCTAATAAACTCTGCATCGGAGCCGGATTCAACGTGGCGACGACGATCATAAGGAGACATATGAGGTTGATGAATCATCATGCGACCGTTTATGCTTAATACCCGTTTACCAAGCTCCCCCCCGTGTAGAAGGAAAGCTCCCATTGAAGCATTTAACCCGTAGCCTGATGTAAATACATCCCCTGTTACGAATTGCATAACATCATAAACAGCTACTCCCTGTAGCATTCCTCCACCTCGACAGGAAATAAAAAACATGAAATCTTTTGTTTGATCTTCTTGATTTAAATAAATCATGCTTTTCATTATTTGGTCAGCAGGTTGTTTTTCTAGCGCTCTACCTAAAAAAAGATATCTTCCAAAAAAGAGTCTGTAATATAATTCCACCCAAATTTCATCTTCTTCTGGTTTTTCTTTTTTTTTTTTTTTTTTTTTTTCTTCTTCTGGGTTCGGGTTTTCTTCTTCTGGGTTCGGGTATTCTTCTTGTTCTTGTTCTTGTTCTTCTTCTTGTTCTTCTTCTTGTTCTTGTTCTTCTTCTTGTTCTTGTTCTTCTTCTTGTTCTTGTTCTTCTTCTTGTTCTTGTTCTTCTTCTTGTTCTTGTTGTTGTTCTTCTTTTTGTTTTTGTTTTTTCTTATCCGCTAGATTATCCGCGAGATATGGAACTTTAGGGATGCTTGTTAAATTCAAGCTCATTACATATGACATAATTTTTTCCTTCCTATATATAATCATCTTCCCCCTCCTATATATAGAATCATATTCTTTCTAGTATTTTATTTGTTAAATTTGATACTATAGGTAAGAATATTATCCCTTCTATATATATAGAATCATATTCTTTCTACCATTTTAGTTGTTAAATTTGATACTATAGATCAGGATCTTATCCTTCCTATATAGATCATCTTTTTGCTTATATAGTTTTATCTTTTTTTTCATTAAATGATATATCTTATATATTATATATCATTTTTTTATACCACTTTGATAAATGGCTCGCACTGCTATTTCGCTTCCCAGACGAGTGCCACTTACCATAACTTCATATTTGTTCAATTATTCTTTGATTTCATTTGTTAAATTCCTCATTTTTAAAGAAGAATGAATCTTAAAGACTCTTGTCGTTTAAAGAAAGAGAAAAAAATGCTAGAATATTGATTGTAACAAAAGAATATTTTTGAATTTGAAAGATAGTCCACATATTATATTAATAATCGTAACGTGTAGACTATATGATTTCCTCAATTTTATAAATAGACATTATAATAAAAGAAATAATGGCTAGTCCTACTACTATTATAGGTACGTATAAAAGTACGTTAGATCTATAGATCCTCTTATGGTTAAGAATCACCTAAACCATTCACTTAATTGAAAATAGAATTCAAAGTGCCGACTATTCAACAACTTATTAGAACCGCGAGACAGCCAATAGCAAATAGAACAAAATCTCCTGCTCTTCGAGGATGCCCTCAGCGTAAAGGAGTATGTGCGAGGGTGTATGTGCGACTCGTTTGGATCAGAAGCTGAAACGGACCAGGAAATTGCTCTAACAAAAGTTTTCTTCTGTTAAAAAGTACAGATCTATCAGTTCCCTTGTACCGGGGAAAATGAAATTTATGGTTTAAATTGATGCAAATCCAATCACCTAAAGTGGGATGAAAAGCACTTCCTCATTGGTAGCGAATGGTCATCAATCCATTGAGCGAGGAAAAAATGCAAATTGAAAAAACATAAAGATTATGTTTTATATTGCTGCGAGAACGGACAAAAGGTCAGCTACCTTGCGAACTCTTACAAATACATGTCGTTACTGTATCTATAAATCTTGAGAGTTTTTATAATTCGGGGGGAAGAGTAGAGCTAGAGATGGTAAATTATACAAGTTACCAAATACTCATCTGATATCTTAGGGCTCCGGCGTATAGAGAGGACCTTACCGTTAGAGAAATAACCATAGAAACGAAGAAATCCATAATAAAAGAAAAAGAAAAAAAGATATTATATATGCATATTTTTTTGCATTACTTAAATGCAAGGTCCAATCCCCTGCCTACTTGGAAGGTGCCTAACTGAAAGAATTATGGTTGGGAAGGTTAGAGTAGCAAAAGCCATTGGAATCTATATTTTATACATTAGAAAAATCAGTTTTATTCTAATCTAAAAAAAAGTGATTGATCTAAAAATAGATTAGTCATTTATGAAGAATCAACTTCAATGACCAGAGTTAAACGTGGGCATATCGCAAAAAAACGTCGAAAAAAGATTCTTGCATTTGTATCAGGCTCTCGGGGAGCCCATTCAAAACTTTTTAGGGCTGCTAACCAACAGAAAATGAGAGCTTTAGTTTCCGCTCACCGAGATAGAATTAAGCGGAAAAGAGATTTTCGTCGTTTGTGGATTACTCGGATTAATGCAGCATCCCGTGCTAATGGATTCTCCTATAATAAATTCATACAATTTTTATACAAAAAGCAGTTGCTTACAAATCGTAGAACACTTGCACAAATAGCTGTATTAAATAATAATTGCTTCTCTATGATGTTCAAAAATATTCTTGTGTTATGAAATAGTAAAACCGAATCTCCCGGGGAAATTCTCCGGGGAACTAAAGACAATACGAAAATTAGGGATAATGAAATTATCCATTTTTTTGATAGAAATAGAACAAAATCTGCGCTATCTTTGTTAGATATCCCAGCTCCCATTAAATGGAGGAGTCTTAGGCTCTAATTACTTTTGAATTTAAAGAAAGAAAGGGTATCAAAGATAGAATACGAGCTTGTTTAATAGCCCTAGCTATTAAGCATTGTTTTTTCAATGTTAATCGATTCCTTCGACGAGATAGTATTTTTCCCTGCTCGCTAATAAATCGACTAATTAAGCTAATATTTTTATAATCCATTTGCTCTCCAGGCTGAATTGGCGATAAACGTTTTCGAAAAGACTGCTGATTTGCAGAAAATCGTTTAGATGCATTCCGAAAAGATGATTTAGATCTATTTCTAAACTTAGATCTATTTCTAAACTTAGATCTATTTCTAAACTTAGATCTATTTTTAAAATATGGCTTATATGTATTCCGAAAAGATGGCTTCATTTTATTCATAGTTTGTTTTATGAACCTTTCAAATACTATTTATTTTATTTCAAAATATTTCGAAAAGAAATATTGACAGTGACATATTTTGTTAATATACAAAGATAAAGAAATAAATATCTTTGATATATTTTGATTTCCGGGTACAAATGTGAAATTCAATCTATTTTTTGATTTCTCCATGAATGGTATGCTTGTAACAATAAGGACAAAATTTCTTTAATTCCAATCGATGAGGAGTATTGCGGCGATTTTTTCGAGTCGTATATCTTGAAATACCCGTTGATTTTTTTTCAACACTATCTTGGGTACAACTAGTACATTCTAAAGTAATTGTTACTCTTACATTTCCACTCTTAGCCATATAACTTACTTTGGGTATTGTATCTACTTCTTTTCTTTTTAATTTTGAAAAAAAAAAAAGAGAAGAAAGAGAAAGGGATAGAAGTTGTCTAAAAATAATTAAAGATTTTATTACGAGAATTAATTAAGTAATAAAATCTTTAATTAAGATTTTAAAGTAGTTTATGAAGAACTTTTGGATCTAGATTTTTACTTTTAGGTTATCCTAACTTCACCCTCCCCTTGAAATCTAAAGAGATTGAATCTAATTTATTTTCTTTATCCAAGAAGAAAAGGAAATGAATCTAACATCATTTTTTTCTTTCGGGTTCGCAGGAGAGGAAAATGAAAGTCAAAAAAAGGGAAAAGTCAGGGCATCTGGGAAAAAACGATTTATCTCAATTAATAAACCGGCTAAAAATCCCAAACATAAAGTAGCTAACACAGGCGCTGTGGAAAGATATGTTTTTATATCTTGCATTGTTCGTAAGTTCTCCTTCTCAAGAATGATAGATATATCATCTGGTCAACTACACCCGTAGTTTACGAGTAACTGCAAATATTTGCACAGATTTTTTTTTGAACAGAACATGTGATAGTAATCAAGTACTGTCAATAAATAGACATCTTATAGATGATATCTTCCGTGTATACAGTCTATTCACGTGGGAACCAAGGCAGATAAATGTGGAAAACAAAAGAAATTTTATTTAATATAAAATATTGAATAAAAATACTCACGATTAGATTAAAAGGGATGTAGCGCAGCTTGGTAGCGCGTTTGTTTTGGGTACAAAATGTCGCAGGTTCAAATCCTGTCATCCCTACCTTTTCTCCTATAAAAGAAAAGAAATAGATAAAAAGTCGAGTGATAGTTATTCGATGAAACATCCCTAATCAAATAAGTGATTGGGGTATACCACATGCAGACCCTTCTTTTTCTTTCAAAAAAAAAGAAAAAGCGCTCTTAGTTCAGTTTGGTAGAACGCAGGTCTCCAAAACCTGATGTCGTAGGTTCAAATCCTACAGAGCGTGATCCTGCTTTTTTTTTATTTTTCTGATCGATCTTCTTTTCACTTAGACTGAAAAAGCTAATAAGATCTGATCCCTCAGAATCAGTAGGAGGCCCGTTTAGAATATGGTTCTAAATCAAATATCCAATTTATCGCCGCGTCGGTACTGTAAATATGCAGTTACAAATAATCCAGCCAAAGTTATAGGAATTAGACCTAACACAATTCCGGATAACAAAACTTCAATCATATTTTTTTTAATTCAAAAAGAATGGGTAAGGATTAATAGCTAATCTACATAGTACCTCAAATTGACTCGGAATCTCAATTCCTATTGAGGTTTTTTTTATTTCAAATAAGTTGTATACTGCTTAACCCGATGAATAAGACTGAGGTGAAAATAAGCAAAATTAATAAAAAACCAAAATAACTAATTATAGTAAGCATGGAAGAAATCAATGAAAAAAACAATGATTGATACGTATTTTTGTCAGGCAATTACCTCAATTTATGAAAAAAAGAGTTGAAATAAATAGATACAAAGTTAGCATTGAATATCTGATAATAATGTTATCCTCAAACATAGAGGGACTATACAATAAAAAGATATTCTGTTATCAAAAAGTAAAAATGAAATTACCCACCTATAAATAAAATAAATACCAATTGTGTAGTAATTTCACTAATGATCCTACTCCCTTTCTATATTAAGCAAAATTATATTGCTATGTTAGAAGCAGGCTAGCTATACTTAGTATACTTCAAATATACCCTTGGTATCATATTGACAATCAAGCAAGGATTGTAGAAGATATCAGTAGTTTTCCATTTCCTGATCTCTTTCTTTCATGGGATCAATTTACCCTTGATTTTAGAATAATATAGGGAGCTTAGCATGTCTGGGAATACGGGAGAACGCGCTTTTGCTGACATTATTACTAGTATTCGATACTGGGTTATCCATAGCATTACTATACCTTCTCTATTCATTGCAGGTTGGTTATTTGTCAGTACGGGTTTAGCTTATGATGTATTCGGGAGCCCTCGGCCAAATGAGTATTTCACAGAAAGCCGACAAGAGGTTCCATTAGTAACTGGTCGTTTCGATTCATTAGAGCAACTCGATGAATTTACTAGATCTAGATCTTTTTAGGAGGTATTAATGACTATAGATAGAACCTATCCAATTTTTACAGTTAGATGGTTGGCCGTTCACGGGCTAGCTGTACCTACGGTTTTTTTCTTGGGATCAATATCAGCAATGCAGTTCATACAGCGATAAACTTTATTATAAACTAAACCACGGAGCTATTTATGACACAATCAAACCCAAATGAACAAAATGTTGAATTGAATCGTACTAGCCTCTATTGGGGGTTGTTACTTATTTTTGTACTTGCTGTTCTATTCTCTAATTACTTTTTCAATTAGGAACAGTAAGAATATTTTTTCTTACCCAATTGAATTTGGTGAGATCTAATATTTCTATGTATTATTATTTATGTCTCATGACTACTTAAGAAAATGTGAAAGGAAGTAATAGAAATGGCCGATACCACCGGAAGGATCCCTCTTTGGTTGATAGGTACTTTAACTGGTATTCTCGTTATTGGTTTAATAGGTATTTTTTTTTACGGTTCTTATTCCGGATTAGGATCTTCCTTATAGCAAAAAAAATGTCTTCTACAATAAGAGATAGACAAGTGAAAACTAAAAAATAAAGATAAGATCTTACCCTTCTTTGAACACAAAGAAGGGTAAGATTTTATCTTTACTTGTTATTTTTTGTAAATTGTAGATTAATAATAGGATTATTCTTTTTTTTTTTTTCAAAAATTTGAAAGAGAGAATTGGATCCAATTAGAATGTGCTTTTTTATTACAAAAAAAAAAATCAATTAATGGTTTTTTTACGCATCTGCATTTCTGCAATCTTTGTTCATATATATATATATATATATATATATTTAATAGGATTAAATCCAAATAATAGTTATTATAAATAGAATAATATTCTTAAAGTTTTGAACTATAAAAAGAACGAGCCGTTTGATTCAAACGTTTGTTTTGTGATACAGACCCTGTTTGCTCGATGGGCATACCTTTGCTGCTCCATTTATCATTTCAGTCCAAAAAGGAGAAATGGAATTAGAAAACGAATGAACGCCTGTGGCGAGATAATGATAAAAAGTAAAAAAATATATATATATATATATATATATATATATATATATATATATATTTACTTTTTCAAGGAGTAAGATAAGTTATAAAATAAGCGAAAATAAAATAGTAAGCCAAGATTACTGAATTCTCTCCTTCCTTCTATTTGTTTATTTGTGATAAATGAAGGTGATAAAAGATAACATGTATATAATATTGAATATCGCGCATAACTAGGGAACTCACTGTTTAACAATTTTGTTCCAGAATCACTCATTATTCAATATGCAAATATTATTTATATCTCCTGATCCTTCACAATCAATATATTCGAACAGAGGGAAGGGGCAAATGAAGGATTCCGAAAAAGTATGACTTTATTGTTGCAATTTTTATTTATTATACATAATTGCATTAACATAAGATGGAGATTCAAATCTTTTATGCGCCTAAAAATTCATTTCGACCAATTGAACTTTCTCAAATTGTTTCTTTTTAAGAACCAGAAATATCTGTGCTAAAACGACAGATGCTAAGAATAATAAAAGACCTTGAACACGTAAAGGATCTTGAAGTACTATTTCTGCATTTTCCTGACCAAATCCACCTACATTAGGGTTATTCGTTAACGACTGATCCGCCTTGATGAATTCGCCTTCTGACACAAGAAGTTCCGGTCCCGGGGGCACAAAGTCTACCACTTGTCGACCGTCTGATGAATTATCAATAGTTATTTGATATCCACCCTTTTCTTTACGTACAATTTTACTTATTTTGCCCGTTGCTGAAGCGTTGTACACTGTATTGTTGCTTTTGCTCCCATCGGGATAAATTTGTCCTCTTCCTCTATTACCACCTACATATATGGGATATTTCAGGAAGTGAGCTGCTTTATTAGTAGCGGGATTTGGTGAAAGGATGGGAAACACAATTTCACCATATTTTTGACCAGGAACAGGACCTATTATTAGAATATTTTTTTGATTGGGACGATAGTTCTGAAAATAAAGATCACCTATTTTCTCCTTAATCTCAGGATAAATACGATCCGGAGGAGCTAATTCGAAACCTTCGGGTAAAATAAGAACAGCTCCTACATTTAAAGTTCCTTTCTTACCATTAGCAAGAACTTGTTTTATTTGCTTATCATAGGGTATTTTAACAACTGCTTCAAAAACGGTATCAGGAAGCACGGACTGTGGAACTTCAATCTCCACAGGTTTTTTAGCCAAATGACAATTGGCACATACAATACGCCCAGTTGCTTCTCGAGGATTTTCATAACCTTGCTGTGCAAAAATGGGATATGCATTTGCAATAGATGTGCGAGTCATTATATCTATCAATATTAAGGCGGAAATTGATTGAGCTATCAACTTTTTCATCCAGTCATCATAAGTTTTTCTATTTTGCATGGTTCAATTTTTTGTTACAATTCTTTTATTTCAAATAAAGGGTAGTAGGTAACTATGATAGTTACCTGCTTGCAATTCTGCTACTATATTAAACCTAAAGCTAAAAAATAAGAAGTATTGCCCGGGGGAAAAACCATTTGTTATTCACTGATCGAGTGATAAACTACTACAAGTGAAGGAGATGTACGATTCAAACGACGGAAAACCCAATATTTTAAAATTGTGTCTAAGATGACTGGAAAAGTTGAAACAAGACCAGATATTATTCGTTCGTTATGGGCAAATCCATAATTTTCAAAGATCCAATGGATTATCAGTTCCCAACCATGGGGCGAATGAAACCCAACACATAGATCGGTTACTAAAAGAATAGTAAAAGCTTTCATTGTATCGCTTAGGCTGTAGAAGACTTCTTGGATCCAAGAATTGAGAATGCCAAGTTTCTTCTTACCTAGAATGAGACAAACACTTAGAAGAACCAAACCTATTAGATTTGCTAATAAATGTGAAATGATTTGGATACAATCTTGATTATATATCAAGACTAATTGGATCATTTTTTTCTGCATCTCTACACGAATATCTTGCGAATGCGTTTCCGAAGAATCTTCCATCATTATTTCTAACAGGAATAGTTCCTCTATTTTTTCAAATTTTCTTATAGTGTCTTCTTGTTGTAAATAATCAAAAATTTTGTTCGATTGACCATTATTCCACCAATTTGTAACCCAAGATTCTAAACCGTTCTGTAATGAAATTGAAATTCCCCAAGGCAATACTATTAAACATGTAAGATATTGTAGAGAAGCTAATGCTTTATATTTGGCAACTTCCAATTCGTGAATCGTTAACGAGCTCGATTGGCCCGTCAGCTCTGCCCAAAATCTGAATAAAGTGCGAATTATAGAACGAGGTATGAGATCCATAGAATGATCTTTTGCGTAATTCTTCGACCTCGAGAGAAAATATCTTTCGGATGAGGAATAGTTATGTTCTGAGTGAGAAGTAGAGTAAAAAAGAAAGGATCAATCCTTGAAAATCGCTTAGATCTGGACTAATTTTGAACTCTTGATCCGAAGAATCGCTTCAATTGACAAATAAAATAAATGAAAATTTCAGTCTAATAATACCAATTTTGTTTTCTTTGTATAGAAAATGATTTTTTCGAATATGTCAAAAAAGTGTCAAAAACTATAGTCATTTACTTCATTGTATTCTTTTTATATATTATATCCGTGTTTATTAGAACCTTTTGCCCCCTTTCTAATAGATAAAGAATAATAAAAGTGACTATATGGTCTTCCCCCCCTCCCCCAGACAAATGTTATGTCAAAACTTTTTCTGGTATCTACTGATACGAGATCTATGAATTTATTTATTCTAAAATCCTTCAATGGATACGCGCAAAAAACGGGCTAATTCAGCAGCTTTTTGTTCCATTTCACGCAGGGTCAAATTTTCTTCAGTACGAGTTAAGGGGATGTCTTGTTGGCCCTTTATTTCCATATAAATAACACGACGAGGAAATATACCTTCTTGAACTTCCATTTTGATCGCCTGAATATCCTTCATAAGAAATTGGAGGAAAATACGACGATTTCTTCCGGGAAATCCCCAGCGAAAAAGGCATACAACTCCTTCTTTTTCATCAAACTTATTATAACCACTACCCACATTGCACAAAATAGTGCACCACAAATAAGAGCTAATGAACAGACCTGCAATCCCATAAAAACACATCACAATTCCTTGTGGAACAAAAAGTATTTGCTGAGATGACAATAAGGGTATCAGGTTCCTACCAAGGTAACTGGAAATTCCGACCACAAAAAATCCTAGTGAACCCAAAAAGAGGAGACAAGCAAAAAAAAAATTGCTTATTTTTCGAGACCCTTTTATGGGTTCTATCCAGAGCCATTTGGATCGACGATTCATAACAAATTACGTCCTATTTAATTTGAGAGATTTAACAAATTTTGACTCCCACCCAGAAGTCATTCTCATAAATTGACTGTATTAGTAAACTAGCCATATACATATAAGCATTTAACAAAACGATTTTATGATTCTTCTTTTTCCGTGCTATTTTTTTGTCTGTTCTTTTTTTAGCATGGAAATTTTTTTGCCCTTAACTTATTGACTATCAAAATAATACTTGATTGTATCAGTCAAATCAAAATTATTAATCTCTCCATTCAAATGTATATATATATATATATAAGCATATTTTGAAGTAGAAGTAAGAAATTCACACACGGGTCTAATATGTCTCATACATATGATACCATATACATTTCTATTTTTGTTATTTATCATATTATAAATAGATCTAAATAAAGATAAATATCTATTTAGATCTATTGAAAGAAGGTTTTATATTATATTAGAAAAATATATATATATGAATATGATATATTCATCAGATTCATAAAATTTCGTCATTTTGAATATAAAAATAAAGAAAAAGCATTGTAACTGCTGGAAAAAACAAGCCCACCAAAGGCACTAAGAGAGAGGGGAAGTTGTTGATTATCATATCAAAAGTATATTAAGTATTTTTTTTCTATTACAAAAATAGATTATAAGATCAAATGAGTGATAGGACCAAATAAGCGGACGTGCCTTTCTTCGTAAAATACCTACGTAATAAATTACTTTACTTTGTTTGATACAAAACAAATGGGACCAATTACCACATTGTATATTGGTAGATATAAATGATAAAATAGATCCGCTTCTCAATTCTATCTTTTGAAACTGTTCTATTAATAGATAGATGTTCACCTTTGAGACAAAGGTTTAATTCCATAGCATAATCTGTCTCTAATGCGAGAAAGTTACATAGTATCTACTTTTTCTGATAAAGGGGTATTTTCATGGGTTTGCCTTGGTATCGTGTTCATACCGTCGTGTTGAATGATCCTGGCCGATTAATCGCTGTGCATATAATGCATACAGCTTTAGTTTCTGGATGGGCCGGTTCGATGGCTCTTTACGAATTAGCAGTTTTCGATCCATCCGATCCTATTCTTGATCCAATGTGGAGACAAGGTATGTTCGTTATACCTTTTATGACTCGTTTAGGAATAAAGGATTCATGGGGTGGATGGAGTATAACTGGAGAAACTATATCTAATCCAGGTATTTGGAGTTATGAAGGTGTGGCCGGGGCACATATTGTGTTTTCTGGCTTGTGCTTTTTAGCAGCTATCTGGCATTGGGTATATTGGGATCTAGACGTATTTTGTGATTCCCGTACGGGAAAACCTTCTTTAGATTTGCCTAAGATTTTTGGAATTCATTTATTCCTCTCAGGAGCAGCTTGTTTCGGATTCGGAGCATTTCATGTAACGGGTTTATATGGCCCTGGAATATGGGTGTCTGATCCTTATGGACTAACTGGGAAAATACAACCCGTAAATCCGGCATGGGGAGCTGAAGGTTTTGATCCTTTTGTTCCGGGAGGAATAGCTTCTCATCATATTGCAGCAGGTATATTGGGTATATTAGCAGGTCTATTCCATCTCAGTGTTCGTCCTCCCCAACGTTTATACAAAGGATTACGTATGGGGAATATTGAAACTGTCCTCTCCAGTAGTATTGCTGCTGTGTTTTTTGCAGCTTTCATTGTAGCCGGAACAATGTGGTATGGTTCCGCAACCACTCCGATCGAATTATTTGGTCCTACTCGTTACCAGTGGGATCAGGGATACTTCCAACAAGAAATAGATCGACGGGTTCGTGCCGGTCTGGCTGAAAATCTAAGTCTATCAGAAGCTTGGTCAAAAATTCCTGAAAAACTTGCTTTTTATGATTACATTGGGAATAATCCAGCTAAAGGGGGGTTATTCAGGGCGGGTGCAATGGACAATGGAGATGGAATTGCTGTTGGTTGGTTAGGACACCCAATTTTCAAAGATAAAAAGGGACATGAACTTTTTGTACGTCGTATGCCTACCTTTTTCGAAACATTTCCAGTCGTTCTAGTAGATGAAGAAGGAATTGTGAAAGCCGATGTCCCTTTTAGGAGAGCAGAATCAAAATATAGTGTTGAACAAGTAGGTGTAACTGTTGAGTTCTATGGTGGTGAACTTGATGGAGTTAGTTTTGGTGATCCTGCTATAGTCAAAAAATATGCTAGACGTGCACAATTAGGTGAAATTTTTGAATTAGATCGTGCTACTTTGAAATCGGATGGTGTTTTTCGGAGTAGCCCAAGGGGTTGGTTTACTTTTGGGCATGCTACATTTGCCCTTCTTTTCTTTTTTGGGCATATTTGGCATGGTGCTAGAACTCTATTCAGAGATGTTTTTGCCGGTATTGATCCGGATTTGGATGCTCAAGTAGAATTTGGGGCATTCCAAAAACTGGGAGATCCAACTACTAAAAGACAAGTGGTATAATATAATATTGCTCCGCTTGTTAATGCAATATTGAGAATTTGCATCTCAAGAATTCAAATCTTTTGCTTTTGATTCCACATTTTTTATAAAAAATGTTGTAATTAGTACGAAAGCTATCTCTATTAATTATAAACTACGATCGAATCTATGGAAGCATTGGTTTATACATTCCTTTTGGTATCGACCTTAGGGATCATTTTTTTCGCTATTTTCTTCCGAGAACCCCCCAAAGTTCCCAATAAAGGGGGAAAATAATTTTCTATTTTTGTAATCCTCTTTCTATAATAAAAAAGATCTTCCCGATCGGGAAGGTCTTTTTTTCAACTAGTCCTCGTGCTCTTCAAAAGGATCTCGAAGTTGTTCAGAAGGTTGCCCAAAGGCGGTGTATAGGGCATAACCGGTAAAGCTAACAAGTAAACAAGATATGGAGATAGCGACTAAGGTTGCAGTTTCCATTGGTAGGTAATCCTATGTATGTATATATACATAATAGTATACAAAGTTAATTATATCTCAACCAATACTATTTTTTTATGGCTACACAGACCATTGATGATACTTCCAGAACCGGACCATTACAAACTACTGTAGGAAATTATTTAAAACCACTTAATACAGAATCTGGTAAAGTTGCTCCCGGATGGGGAACTACTCCTTTTATGGGCATTGCAATGGCTCTATTTGCAGTATTCTTATCTATTATTTTGGAGATTTATAATTCTTCCATTTTATTAGACGGAATTCCAGTTAGTTGGGTCTAGAAAAACTACCCGGATCCCGAGTTCACCCTCCCCCCCCAAAAAAAAAAACTAAGAATTTTCTTTTGAATCGCTTTCATTTTTAGGTTATGACGTTCTGGTAGTTTGATCGTGTAATTTCTTGGAATTTAAGGATTTTTGGAATTATGGGTGTGCGACTTGTTAAAATTGATCTCTATTCTAGTACAGAAAACGGGTCTGTTGTCTTTAGAAAATAAAGACGGTTCTCCTACCTCGTTAGATATTGCTCTAATAGTAAATATCCGGAGCACGAGGTATCTAATTCAATCAAATCTGAACTATGGTTTATGCCTGTTTTTAAGACCTCGTGACCAAGCTTCTCAATAATTTGAAAAAACTATGATAATCAATTGAGAGATCTGTCTTCCTCTTTATACTGATGCTGACCAAAGAATGAGATAGTATTCCATTTTTATTAGTTAGTATAGTGAGTAACAATGAAATGGAAAGGTTCTAACCCATAAAACCTTTCGAGTATTCAAAAAAAAATCATCGGGGTGAAATGAAAATCTGGGGTTTAGATTTATTCATCTATTGAGTTGAGATCTCGACAAGATAATTCCTATGGATCGTCCATACTAGTTGTTCTCTAAGTGATTTATATCACGAATAGGATAAAAGATCGTTCAAAAGGCCTATAGCAATTTTTTTGCATAAGAATGAGCCAACTTGAAATTTGAGCATTATCACTATGAAATTTTTTTCCTTCTTATTGTAGGAAATCATGGATTATTCTGAATCCTCTTCCTTCATACAAAGAAATGAAATATCTATCAAATATTTTTTTTTGACAAACCATCTACTTTGTTCAAAAAAGTATTTGAGTGTTCTTGTTTAAGCCGTATGAAAATAAATTTTCATATACGGTTTTCAGAGGGGGTTTTGAGTTTACCTATCTCAATAAAGTATACGATTGGTTCGAAGAGCGTCTCGAGATTCAGGCGATTGCGGATGATATCACTAGTAAATATGTTCCTCCTCATGTGAATATATTTTATTGCCTGGGGGGAATCACACTGACTTCTTTTTTGGTACAAGTAGCTACCGGTTTTGCTATGACTTTTTACTATCGTCCCACCGTTCTAGAAGCTTTTGCCTCTATTCAATACATAATGACTGAAGTGAACTTCGGCTGGCTAATCCGATCGGTCCATCGATGGTCGGCAAGTATGATGGTTTTAATGATGATTTTACATGTATTTCGCGTTTATTTAACAGGTGGATTCAAAAAACCTCGCGAATTAACTTGGGTTACGGGTGTAATTCTAGCCGTATTAACCGTATCTTTCGGTGTAACCGGTTATTCTTTGCCCTGGGATCAAATTGGTTATTGGGCAGTCAAAATTGTGACCGGTGTGCCTGAGGCCATTCCGTTAATAGGAACTCCTTTGGTAGAGTTATTACGCGGAAGTGCTAGTGTGGGTCAATCTACTTTAACCCGTTTTTATAGTTTACACACTTTCATATTACCCCTTCTTACTGCTGTATTTATGTTAATGCATTTTCTAATGATCCGCAAACAAGGTATTTCAGGTCCTTTATAAAAAATATACATTTTGAATCAGTATTCAAAACCTATTATTTTTCGATATATCATTGCCGCGAAAAACATGTTTCTCGGATTTCTCCTTTCAATTATTAAGTATATTTAATACAAAAAATTGAGGTAGATACTCATCTCAAATGGAGAAAATGGATTATGGGAGTGTGTGACTTGAACTATTAGTTAGGCCGTGCAGATCAATTTTAGGATCTGCCATATAAAGATTCAGATCGAAATATGTCTCTGTCCCAATTTTCTTTCCAAAAATAAGAGGTTTAGAACCTGGGTAAAAGGCGAACACTTTGTTGTGTTATAAGAGAGTTATTTCTATGATCGAATCCGAATTAGGCTCCGTGAAATCCAGGTAATAGTAATAACATTTAATAAGTCAAATTTATTACTTCAATTTATCCTTTCCTTTTCATAGTATGAAAATGCATGCATTTCCCTTGCGTTTCAATACGATAAATTATCGGAGTAAAGGAAGGGGTCTAAAGAAGGAAAAAGGCCAGATCAGTAACAAGTCAATACCTTGTATGCAAAATACATTGTGAGGATCTAGATAAACACAGATTACAAGGAATAAGATGATCCAAAAGGCATATTGATCATGATCAAATTTGTGAGCTTACTTGGGTACTGAGCATACGAAAAAAGAAAATTATGAATTTTCTATAGATCTTCTTAGTTATACTGATTCTAACAATACGTCGTTCATCATTTTTATTTCAACTATTGCTCGAGCCGGATGATCAAAATTGACATGTCCGGTTCTTTCGGGGGATAGATTCATCAAAATCTACTTATCCCAATAACAAAGAAACCTGACTTGAATGATCCTGTATTAAGGGCTAAATTAGCTAAAGGCATGGGACATAATTATTATGGCGAGCCCGCTTGGCCCAATGATCTCTTATATATTTTTCCAGTAGTTATTTTTGGTACTATTGCATGTACCGTAGGTTTAGCAGTTCTAGAACCATCAATGATTGGTGAACCGGCAAATCCATTTGCAACTCCTTTGGAAATATTACCTGAATGGTATTTTTTCCCCGTATTTCAAATACTTCGTACAGTACCTAATAAATTATTAGGTGTCCTTTTAATGGCTTCAGTACCTGCAGGACTATTGACAATCCCTTTCTTGGAGAATGTGAATCAATTTCAAAATCCATTTCGTCGTCCAGTAGCTACAACAGTATTCTTAATCGGTACCGCAGTAGCTCTTTGGTTAGGTATTGGAGCAACGTTACCTATCGATGAATCTTTAACTTTAGGTCTTTTCCAATTTGATATAAATTAGAATATCTTAATATAGGAGAGGAGGGAAATCTTTTGTTTATATATCTAGGGAGTACTTAAGATAAATGGTCTCTCCCTAGATATATGAATGGGGGAGACAAAATAGAACTATTATAAATCTAAACCGGATTCCGAATCAATTCCAATATTTCGCATCAATTCCAATATTTCTTTGACAGATTGTTCCCCAAGATGTTTTATTTTCATTAAATCTTCTCCACTGTAATTCAAAAGGTCTGATACTGTATTTATATTTGCCTTTTTGAGACAATTATATATCCTAGTAGAGAAGTTTAATTGGTCAATATACATTTGATTGAAAACTATTCTCTTCGTATCAGTCGATGTATGCGAAATAGCTAAGGAAGGAATAATATTGTCGCTTAGACTGTTTGTTCCATCGCTGTTCTCTTCCTTTGCATTTAGAAAGGGAAGGAAAAAGTCAATTAAATTACGAGAAGCTTCATAAAGTGCTTCTTTAGGAGTTAATCCTCCATTCGTCCATATTTCAAGAAATAGAATTTCTTGTATCTCATTTCCGCTCCAATAGGAGTGAATACTGTAATTGACATTTTGAACAGGGACAAAGACAGCATCTATAGGAAAGATAAAGGCAGCATCTATAGGAAAAATTTCATCCTTATAATTGGAATTATTTGGATTTTGAATAATATATCCGTGGCCTTTTTCAATTTGTAATGATATATCTAAGGTAATTGATTTATTTATGTTAGCTATATGTTGTGTAGTATCAATTATTCTCACAGAAGGTGATAGTATGATATCTTCAGCGGTTACTTTTTTTGGTCCGACAACATGGATAGATCCTTCTCGAATTCCGTACGCATCACTTCGAAGTACAATTTCTTTTAGATTCATCAAAATTTCATGTATTGATTCTTCAATACCTATTATCATGGAATATTCGTTTGATATATTGTGAAATTTAGCACGTGTGATACATGTTCCTTCTACTTCTCCGAGTAAAACTCTTCTTATTGCACTACCTATTGTATTAGCTTGACCTTTGCGAAGCGGAGATAGAGTGAAACGACCATAATGAAAACGCTTACTCTCTGTTCTGGATTCGACGCACTTCAATTCTGGTATCTTTATTGAGACTGATATTTCATTCTGATTCATAATATTATTTTAATGATTTAATCATTTCTTTCTCTTTCAATTTATTCAATTCTTACACACGTCTCCTTTTGGGAGGTCTACATCCATTATGTGGCATAGAAGTTACATCATGTATATTATTTATTTTTATACCACTTTTATAAATGGCTCGCACTGCTGTTTCTCTCCCCGGACCAGTGCCACTTACTAGAACTTCTGCTTCTTTCAGAAGACCTTGATTTACTAAAGTATGAACAACATTTTCTGTTGCAATCTGAGCAGCAAATGGTGAACGTCTTTTTGTACCTTTGAATCCGCAAGCACCGGCAGAAGACCAAGAAACCGCTTGCCCTTGTGTATCTGTAACAGTAACAATGGTATTGCGAAAACTTGTTCGAACGCAAATAATTCCTTTCAGTATTCGATGTTTAGTTTTACGTGGCAAAAATCTTCTTGTAGCTCTACGTGGCACATATTTTCTTGTATTTTTTGATACAAATTTTTTTGTATTTTTTGATACAAATTTTTGGGTATTTTTTGACACAACACAAATCTTCTCTTCTTATCATTTTTGATCAATTTTGATATTATATTTTGAAGTAAAAAAAAAAATATATATATAATAATAATTATATATAATTATAATCTATTATTATATATATGATGCCGAAATTTCTTTATTTCTTTTATAATTCCCTTATAATGGGAATTATCCCTGTTTTTGTTTATGCCTCGGATTGTAACAAATTACAACAAGGCGTTTCCGTCTACGAATTAGGCGGCACTTTTCGCAAAGTTTGCGAACAGAAGCACGGATTTTCATATTTGTGGTCCTTTTTTTAATGCTAAAATCTTTTGTTAATGGGCCTCATCGGTAGCATCATTCTTTCGTTTGACGGGATGTCTATATATTATACGTCCTTTGCTTAAATCATAAACAGGTAATTCAACTTTCACTCTATCTCCTGGTACTACTCGTATTGATCGACATCTCATTTTACCCGATATAACCGTTAAAACATCTATATTGTTATCTAGATGGACTAAGAACATAGCATTAGGATATGCTATGGTAACTACGCCATCAATAGTGACAAAATTCTTTTTGGTACTCATTTTTCCTAGTTTTTAACTATAACATATTAACTTTGTTATTAACTATGACATTAGATAGATTTCTAAAAGAGAAGAATCATTTCATTAAATTAAAGACGTTTGATCAATTTTTTTTATGAATATCTTTTTTTTTTATCAGCTATTACTACTCAATAATATTCATTGAATATAGTTGAATTCTTTTTTTGTCAGCCAAATTTCTGACACTGAACACTCAACACTCAATTAAATTCTTATCAATAATCTATTTTGTTTAATATTCTTTTTTTTTTTTTTTACAGCATTGCAATATTGGAGGCAAAAATGTAATTTAGGCATTTACTTTTTGTTTTGGAATTACCAAAAAATACATAATAATTCCCCTCCTATTTTTTTTTGTCGAGCTTCTCGATCAGTCATTATTCCTTGCGAAGTAGAAAGGATTGCAATCCCCATTCCACCTAAAACTTTAGGGATTTCTCGAGAATTAGAATAGATTCTCAGACCAGGTTTGCTAATACGCTTTGAAGCGGTTATATATCTCTTTTGCGTCCTTCCCCTAGATTTTGAAGTTAAAACAAAAAAATATTTTTGACCTTCTCTATGTTTCCTAACATCCTCTATAAAACCTTCCCGTAGAAGAATCCTTGTTATGTTCTCGGTAATAATAGTAGCTGCTACTCGAACTGTTTTTTTTTTGACCATGTCAGCATTTCTTATATAAGTCATTAAATTAGCAATAGTATCATTACCCATGACGAACTAATTCTTAAGAATTTACAAGCTCAATATAAAGGCATGTTTATCTTTTTTAGGAATATGCCTGACATTACTTCTACATAATTTATAAGTATTTATAGTACTTCAGGAGCCAATGAGATTATTTTGGTGAAATTCAATTCTCTCAATTCCTCAGTAACTGAACCAAAAACTCGAGTTCCTCTTGGATTTCCTTTCTGATCAATGACAACTGCTGCATTGTCATCAGATCGTATTATCATTCCATCGCTACGTTTAAGTTCTTTACACGTACGTATAACTACGGCTCTAACTATTTCTGATTCTTGCAGAGGCATATTAGGTGCTGCTTCTTTAATTATAGCGATGATAATATCGCCGATATTAGCGGTGTTACGATTACCTGCTCCTAGCACTCGAATACACATTAATTTTCGGGCTCCACTGTTGTCTGCTACATTCAAGTAAGTTTGGGACTGAATCATTTTTCCTCCAAAAGAATTGTTACCTCGGCAGAAAAAAAGTATTTCTTAGCAATTCAATGATCTTTTTCTACCAGAAATATCTCTTTGGTTCGGCATTATTTACGCGAACTAGTAATAAATTTAGTATGTATAGGCATTTTATATGCAACGATTTGAAAAGCTGCTCTAGCTATAGTCTCTGATACTCCACTTATTTCATAAAGTATTCGACCTGGTTTGACGACGGATACCCAATATTCCGGAGATCCCTTGGCTTTCCCCGAACCCATACGTATTTCTGCAGGTCTCGTTCTAATAGGTTTGTCGGGAAATATACGTATCCATATTTTTACGCCGCGACGGGCATAACGAGTAATTGCTCGTCGTCCTGCTTCTATCTGCCCAGATGTTATCCAAACAGGTTCCAATGCCTGAAGAGCAAATCTACCAAAACAAATGCGATTACCCCGAGAAGATATTCCCTTGATTCTTCCCCTATGTTGGTGACGAAATTTCGTTCTTTTTGGGTTCTAGTCGATGGTTGTATAATATAATACTATTTGAATTCCATCTCTATTTCAGAACCGGATATGAAAATTTCTTCTCATCCGGCTCCTTGTGAAGAATCTATGGCAAATTTGGATCATTTAAATAGTTAGGTACTAGAAATAAATCTGTATTTACTCATTACACATATATTATTCATATAATATAAGGATACAAATACCTCTATATGCCCAATAAGTATCTTACAGGCGAATATTAACTCTAAGTTATTTGGGGGACTCCAATTCAATTTATTCTTTATTGGTTTATTTCGCCATCCTATCCAATGAATGATTAAGATTTCTATATGATCTTATGCAGTCACAGGTTCCATCGTTCCCATAGCTTTCAAATGGCTGCTTAGGTATACCCTCTGCAATGGAGCTCTTATTTTACAAGAATCAATTTTCTTAGTTTCCATTGATCCAAAGCTCTTTTTATAAACTGAATAGAAATAATCAGGATAATTCTTATGCTTTATCACACTGCTCTTTGGGGGTGATTTATGAACCATACAATACTGTAAGGAAGAAGATTTCATTTTCTCTTTTTCTCCTTCCCTTTTTCTTTTCTTGCATTACCAAAGACTCTTTTTCCCTTTACGAGAGATATAGGTTTGTCTCTTCGTGGAAAAAAGTCTTTCGTTCATTTGATAGAACTATCTATAGTTAAATAACTAGCTTATTGGATCTTAGTAATTAAGATAAAACAAATATACTAGAGACCAATTTGTTTTTATTTGGAGTTTTCTATCATTTTAGAAAAGAAGCAAAAGCTTGATCTCAACGAGTCGCACACTAAGCATAGCACTGCTCCAAGATGTTTCATTATTTTTATTTGATCTTCTAGAATTTAAGATTTATGATTGGTTAGATTAGAGAAAGATATTGCTCATCTTAAACAAAGATCCAAATTTTGATCCCCAATACTCCATAGACGGTTTGAACCGCATAATAACAATAATCAATTTTAGCTCGAAGGGTCTGTAGGGGCACTCTACCTTTCATAGCCGATTCTTTCCGGGCTCTCAATTCCGTTAAGACGCCCTTTAATTTTTATTTTAACACCTTCTACATTTGCCTTTTCAGCCAGTTGAATAGCTTTTTTCATTATTTTTCTTATTTCAACTCTCTCCTTTAGTTGTAGAGCAATATATTCCGCAAGAATTTTGGGTTCTCTGTAAGGTTTATCCACTTTTTCTATAGAAATAACAAGTTTTCTGTTTACAGAATTAAGCATACTTTGTACAAGCATACTTTGTACTTCCTTTCTTAATTCCTTAATTTCTTCTTTTTCTTCATCTTTTTTTTCTTTTTTTCTTGGCCCTTTTTTTTCGATAAACAAATCGACAAATGCAATATATATATTTACCGAAATCAATTCGGCCTGTTTCAGAATCTCTATACGTGTAATTCCTCCATAACTAGAATTGCTAGAACTTTTGATATGTTGTACATAATTTTCGATGCAATTATATATTCTCTCATCTTCTCGTAGATCTTCGGAATAATCCCTTTCTTCAAACCAAAGGGAACAATGGTTTTGAGTAAAACCAAGTCTAAAACCAAGTGGATTTATTTTGTTTCCCATACATATTTTTTTTGAATACTTTTTTGCAAGTAGTAGTATATTTGCGGCATAAATGGATTATGCTTGCCTCTATTTGGATATTTTGTTTCTATTTTTTGACCATTATAAATCCGTAATGTATCTTTTATCGTAATCCAATGTTTCATCGTACTGTAATGTAATCGGGAGTTGAATTAGAGAAATCCGATGATGTATCGTAAAATAATGTAATACTTATATGACAAGTGGATTTCTGTATTGGATAACCACGACCCCGAGCTCTAGGTCGAAATCTTTTCAAAATAGGACCTTCATTCACTTCAGCCGCAAGGACAGCTAAATAGCACTTATGTATACCCATAAATGAATATGCATTTTCGGCTGCAGAAACAAGTACTTTGTATATGGGCTCACATGCTCTATAATCCATGAAAGTCAATATCGCAAGTGCCTGTATATAGGTAGAATTACGAAGTAGATGGGCTACTCTACGCGCTTTATTAGAAGACATACGTACATGTTTAGCTACAGCTCGTATTCTTATAGTTGAATTTAAATCTAAATTCCTATTTTTAAATATAAATTTCATCTTCATCCTCCATAATGAATTAATGTATACTATTTACAACGAGACTTTTTTATCGTTTCTCTCTCTCTCTTTTTTTTTTATTTTGTTCCTTTTATCTTATTTTTTTTTTTTATCGTTTTTCGATTTTTTATCCTTTTTTGCATGTCCCTGGAAAATGGAAGTAGGTGCAAATTCTCCTAATTTGTGGTTTATCATACCATTTGTTATAAAAATGGGTAAATGTAACTTTCCATTATGAACAGCAATGGTATGACCAATCATTGCGGGTACAATGGCAGATCTCCGAGACCAGGTTACTATTATCTTCTTCTCTTTATTCATGTTTAGATTATCTATTTTACTTAACAAATCATTAGATACAAAAGTATTTTTTCTTAGTGAACGTGCCATGGTTAATTACCTTTCTTTTTATTGATAGAAAATAAAAAATGGATTTACAACTATTCCTACTTACGTCGACGAAGGATTGAAACATCGCTATATTTATTTCTCTTCCGACTCTTTCTTCCAAGTGCGCTATAGCCCCAAGGGGTCAGGGGTTTTTTTCTGCCAATTGGAGCTCTTCCTTCACCACCCCCATGAGGATGATCCACAGCATTCATAACTATTCCTCTTACTTCAGGACGTTTACCCAGCCAACGTTTTGACCCAGCTTTACTTAAAGTTCTATTTTTCCATTTAACGTTGCCTACTTGTCCAATTGTTGCTGAGCAGTTCTCAGATATTAAACGAACCTCCCCAGATGGTAATCTTAATGTGGTCAATCGGCCTTCTTTTGCGATCAATTCTGCCACAGCACCCGCTGCTCTAGCTAATTGTCCGCCTTTTCCGACTTGTACTTCGACATTATGTATAGTCGTGCCTAAAGGTATATTGGTTGAAGTAGACCTTTAATTTGTAAAAATCCCTTCCCAAACTGTACAAGCCTCTCTCAGGGCATACAGCTTTCTGGATGTGAATAAATGTTATTCTTAATCTATTTTATAGAGAGATTAAAGATGAAGGGCATACTTGAAATTCCTTATGTCCTTATTCTGTACATCCTAGGTTTTTTTATTCCATCATCTGGCTTATGTTCTTTTTTCATGTAGCATTCAGAATGAATGACTTTATCAAATTACGTTAATGCTTTCGCATCTTCCGGATAACGTAGGAGGCATTTGAAATAGAGATTTTCTTTTTTTAGAAAAAAAAAAATATTTTCACTGTTCAGCTTCGAATCTGCCTTTGACCATCAAATCAAATGTGAGTTACTTGTTTTTCTCTTCATAACAAGGGTTCCTTTACCTTAGTTGTTTCTGCTTCAGACAATTAAGTCTTCTCCATATTATCATATCTCTGGAGTCAATAATTAATTCCAGAAACTATTGAACTCAATCACCCGCTGCTCTTTATCCTCAGTTTCCCTTTGGGATTGATCCCATCAAACTATTCTAGTCGGATCAGTGATAGATTTTAAGGTTTTGCTGTAAACCCAATTGGTTATTTCCAATTACGTAAATTAATAATTCAAACCGCACTCAAAGGTAGGGCATTTCCCATTGATATGGGAGCTCTTGGACCGGAAAGAATAGTATCTCCAATCATAACCCCTCTCGGATGCAAAATATATGTCTTTTTACCATTTCTATAGTGCACAAGACAGATATATGCACTTCTATTAGGGTCACTCTCTATTGTTACAATTTTTCCTAGTATGTTTTTTTCACTCCGTCGAAAATCAATTTGACGATACAGACGCTTGTGACCTCCTCCTCTATGACGTATGGTAATAATTCCACTGTTATTACGACCTTTCCCACAACGATGCCGACCGGAAGTCAATTTCTTTTGTGGATGAGATTGGACTTTTTCATCAAAACTTGATAGAGATTTATCACGTGTGCCCGGAATAAAAGTCCTGTACGAACGGGTGTTCATGTTTGGCAATTAAATAAGTTTCATTTTGAAGGAAAAAGTGGAATAGAATCACCTGGTTTTAGTGTAATAATCATACGTTTATAATGCATTCTATGTTTCATTATTTGTTTTCTATTTCCTCTTTTTTCTTTCTTTTGCGGGGGTCGATAACTATTGATTCCTATTACTTTCACATTGAAGAAAAGTTCAATCCAATTTTTGATCTTTGTTTTATTCGATCCCGAATCGACATTTAAAATATATTGATTTTTTTCAAAAAGACTAACACTTTTCTGTGTAAGTACTAAATCTAGACATTGAACTTCATACATAAATATTTCTCCTTTACTATCATTTACAAATAAACTACAAATGCCTACATCCACCTTTATTAATAGTTCAATAAATAGAATTAAACTATAGTTGTATATGATACAGACTACATAGAAAATTCTGTTTTGAAGATATTCTGATTTGGGTAACCGAGTTCTATTGAATTGAAAAAGAAAAAAATGTTACGTCTATTAGATCGATTAATGTAAATTATCTAATAATAAAAATATATTGATATAAATGATATCTATAAGGCGGCATAGATCGATATGAATATTCCGATCCACTTTCTCTTCTACTATTGAACTCTATATATGATGAATAATATTGTATTGTGAAATATTCCATGAAATAAAATTAGCTTCTTGGATGCCTTGATGGTGAAATGGTAGACACGCGACACTCAAAATGTCGTGCTAAATAGCGTGGAGGTTCGAGTCCTCTTCAAGGCACACATATTGTAATGCCTATTGAATGAACAATTGTTGTTTTGAAGGTTTTGCAAAATCCGGACCAATCGAATTTGAACAAATAATATATAGAAAGAAGCAAATGAAATATTTTTTCTTCGGAAAGTATACTAGGTATAACCTAAATAAAATAAGTAAAATAAATAAAGAGTAAACATAGTAGAGAATATCTCATCAAGTTCAAGAGAACTGACTTGGCTCATATTTATTACTATGCTTACTCTTACATAAAATATCAATTTATATTGAAATTAATTAAAGATCTAGGCTTTTTTTTTCTTATTCAATCCTTCCGCTAATAAGCAATCAATGTCATTTGTAGAAAGCCATTTTGTTTTTACCAATGTATCGATCATTTGTTTAAATAACATTCTATTAGAGAAGAATAAATTTGATAAATATTCATGACTTTCGGATAGAGTCTTATAAATAAGAGATTCATTAGATAATAAATCTCTATTTTCCCTTTCTCCCTTGAGCAAACGTTGTTTAAATTTATCATCCCGTGTTTTTTCACGGAACCAACGTTCACTTACCACCGATTGGGGATAGGGTAATACACGTCTCAATCGGATACCAATTTCTTGAAAGCGTTTGAAAGTTTCAAAATGTTCTCTTTCTTCCATTTTAATGCTAAGAGGTAAATCGTCATCATTAGTCTGAATTTTCATTTCTAGGGCTATTTTTCTCACCCTTTTACGCTTTCGAATAGCTTTTAACGATTTTTTAATACTGACATTTAGCTCTCTTGTTTTAGAATAAGTAAGATAAATACTCTTCACGATTTCTTTAGAAACCAAAAGTTCTCTTCGTTCAAAAGCAGGGTGCTTATTTAGAAAGCGAATACTCACGGGATCCCAAAGAAATCGACGAGCCAGACAGATTACTGGTGTATTTAAAGGTTGATATTCCAGTGCATACTCTTCTGTGTCAAATTGATATATTCCCAGCCTTTGAAACTTTTTGTATAATAATTTTGCTTCCCAGTAAGCAGCTGTCTGTCTTTCTACAATATCGTCCTTCCCACCATAAACAGGCCGTAAGTCGGGGCCAGACATCAGAAATTTCTTCCAATACAAGCTAGAAAGACGGGTCGGTCTTTCTTGAAAGCTTCCAAACAGATGAAGATAATCCAATAATGGATTTTCTATTGTTATATCTTTGATATGCTCAAATCGATTGCTGCGAATAAAACTAAAACGCCAGGTCCTAGAATCACAAACTATAGGAGTTTCATCCTCTGTTCCGTAGGAATTTCTTAATTCTTTAGATAAAACGATTTTATCTAGTAAAGAAGATAATCCTTTTTGCATCGTATCTTTTTTGAACTGAGGAGCAATTGTGATGGAATCAGAATTACCCCGATATATTGCCAACGATGGAAACTCTTCCAGAAGACCCTGTAAAAGATTCGAAGCTAGAATGAAATCATTTTCAATAAAAGGATCAAAAGGACTCCAATTCTCTCTGTTTGATTCCGATAAAAACCAACAATCTTGCGCTACTGATCCGGCCAAGCAACCCAAAATATGATAGAATACGGTGAACTCTTTCGCAGCTGTTCCGGCAATTGAAGGTTCTAAATACCATTGATGCAAATAATTTGCCCTTCGACCCTGGAAATCTAGATTAAGCCTTAGGGAATTTTTTAAATACGTTAGTTTATTTTGTATAATGGCTTTTCCTATCTTATAGGGAAGTCCTTGAAAAAATTCACTGAATTTCAGATTATAATTGCAAGGACCCCAATTTGATCTATACAAAGCTACTCCAATTATATCATTGTCTATAGCTGAAGTATTTTGGCTCATGCTAATTAGAAATATTTCATCAGCAAGTTTTGCTAGATCTTGCGCAGTAAAGCCTTTGGTAGTTAATCCAAATTCATCATAGCAGTTCCATTCTTTTTTCAAGTAGAGCCCTTTGTTACGTAAAAGCAAAGGAAATTCTTTTTCTCGATATGGAGCAGGCAACTTTTTAGTATTAATAAATGTATCGAATCTTCGTTTACTACGAGGAGGACTTATTAGAACTGGATCAATTTTTTTTGGAATATCAGTTGAAGCAATAACAACAATATTTTGTTTTATGGTGGTTTCTTTTTCACCATCACTCGGATTATATGGATCCCCAAGGAGTTCTACCAATAATGCAAGAAGGTAATAGTAATCATTCAGTTCATGAATGCTTGGAATCCATATGACGCAAGGAGACATCAATTTTGCCAATTTGAGTGCAAATTGGAATTGGATTACTCTTCTCGCAAAATACTCTGGAGGGTTAGGATTCTCCCTTCGGCTTCGGTCATACAAAAAGTTATGAGGTTTTTTTTCATAATGCTCATTCTCATGTATGTCTTTTGGCCTGCCTGACCAGCCGAGAGACCTGAGGATATTTTCATGCTCAAGGTATGATTGTTTAGCCGAAGATGTATACTCGGGTTCATAGCGAGACAGAAGTTTCTGCTGCCTCAAAAAACTTTTAGGAGATATTCTTATTAAAGGTAAATAAGAATCTGCTGCTAAACTTTTAGCCAAGTACGATCGTCCAGTTTCCTTAGGCCCTATCAATAAAATTCGATTCGAAAAGGACGGTACTGGGTAGAGTGGGTAGAATCTCACGTGGTCATATAAAGATGGGCGAATTGGTACGGAAGTCATCTTCTGATAAAAAGCAGCGAAGATCGGCATTTCTGCTAAAAACAATGAATTTAATTCGGAATTCATTAAGCCTATTCTAAGGCCTCGCTGAATAAATTCAGCTAAATATCGAAAGTAAAGAAGTCCTGGCTGTTTTCTTGTTTCCAATTCATGAAACAAACCAATAGGGGGGGTTAACTTCGATTCAAATTGAGAGATTTGTTCTTGTAGTAAAAACAATCGATTTTCTCTCAAAAGGAAGTCATCTACTTCAAATTCGTACAAAATTTTTTTTACAAGTGATTTATATTTCCCACAGTCTCCAGAATCCCGCTGGAACCAAGGCAACGAGAACCAAGAACGATATGAAAATTGAATATTTTTTACATACCAAATTTTCAATAGTAGAAATAATCCTATATCATCAGGATCCGACTCCATCTCGATATAGTCCACAAATGTAAGCCAAGAACCATACCAATTTAAATTAGAAAAATTTCTAAGTCTTTTATAAGATCTAATCATTTCTCCTACTCTCTCGGAGCAATGGGAATACTGCAAAAATCTGATCAGATAGAAGTTCCTATAGAACTGAATCAAGAATAAGGGAATTATGGAGGAAATATAAAAGAAAAATCCAACGAAGATACAAAGAAAAATATCATATTCCCGAACATTTTGTATATATTTCCATGTATCAAATGATATTGATAGATCCTTTCCCTCAAGTGCTGCTTTAAGTACTTTTTCATTTGCTACTTGCCAATATTTGTCAATATTCCAGCGGGATAACATAAGATTCAACATCGGGAGAATTTGATCATTCAATATCGGGAGAATTTGATCATTCAATATCGGGAGAATTTGATCATTCAATATTGTGAGAATTTGATTCTTCAATATTGTGAGAATTTGATCAATTTTATTTCTAAATTCCCACTTTAGAAGTGTCCAAAATTGATGATAAAGTGCCCACAAAATATTCAAATTGTGATTCCAATTTTGCCTAATATTGTCCGGCATTGATACTAACTGATCAATACTATTTATTGTTATTTCCGGAAAAGTAGCTAAAAATAGATTTTTAGTATATTTCCACCCTGTGGAAGTCAAAAGCCACAACCATGACCTATATGTTTGAAACAAACCCCATTTCTCAAAATTAAAATTTATTTCATTAAAAGAAATGAGAAACTTTAGTTTTGAAAAGAAAAACTTTAGTTTTTCTTTATTAAAAAAGTCACCTATGTCTTTGACTTCAATAAAGTCACCTATGGCTTTGTCTTCCATAAAGTCACCTATGGCTTTGTCTTCTATTATGTGTTCTAAACTTTCTGTTGAACTATATTTTTCTTCTTTTTCTACAATTTTCTTTATTCGCAAAAATATTTCGGACAATACATCATCTTGATAAGATTGAGTTTGAATAAGATCTATGTTGGAACTAAAACTGTTTTTAGAATACTGACTAGAGGTCTTTTCTTCTAAATCTGAACTATTTAAAAAAGGATAGCAAGAGTTTTTGTCAAAATTGACAATTTGTAGGCTTATTAAAGGAGGTTTAGAAATATCTTCAATCGATAAATTGATATTTCTACGAAGAATAGAATTCAATTTATCCAGTAAATTAGACGATTTATGCAAATCATGAATTAGCACTTTGTCACGTAAATATTTATCCAATAATATATTGACTTGTGACTTTATGAGTGAGATAGTTTCTTTCTCTGAATACACAGCTCTCATTTCACTAATAGAGGAAGAAAACAGATTGTTATGAATGGGAACTAAATTTAATAATTGTCCATAGGTTACATTCTTATTTTTGATATTAATCTTTCCCATGTAAGAAGCCAATCTTTTTTTATAAAAAAGACGAGGACGGTGTAAATAATCTAAAAATTCAAAGGTATTTGCTTTGTAAAAAGAAGCTCTCAATGAATTTTTATTAGATAGTTTTAAAGGATTCAACCAATTGTCTTGATTATCGAATATTTCCGAAAGACCCGCGTTATTCAATAATTCCAATAATTCCATGTAATTTTTTCCATTATCGAAGAAGTCAATAATAAATTCAATTATTGGTTTTTTCTCATTCAAATCTAATGTTGGTTTATTGATCGAGAATTCAAGATTAGGAATTGATTTAGATTTTATTTCATTTTCATTAAGCTTGTCCCAGACATTTCCATTAAGCTTGTCCCAGAGAATTTGAGAACTATTAAGATTGTCCCAGAGAATTTTATTAATTTTACTATCCAAAATTGGTCCAAACCAACTCCAATGTTGAGTAATCGATAATTCAATTGGATCTAACACTCTCTTTTTGAAATTGTTTTGTTTGGAAATGGACAAGAGATATTCTAATCTTTTTTGAAAGTATTCGATCTGAATGGATAATACAAAAGCGTTTAAAAAATTTGGATTTCTCAACTCAACAGGTCGAAAAAAAGGGCGCTCCAAATATTCTTTCTGACATAGTATCCAACTTGATGAATACTGGTTAATTGCATCTTGCGTCACATTATTCAAATTGCGACTTAATGTTTTGATAAAATAGATGAATTCCAAATAATATTTATTCTTATTCAATACTTTCTGTAATTCCAAAGAATATTTTTGTAATTCCATATAGTATTTATTCTTATTCAATACTTTCTGTAATTCCAAAGAATATTTTTGTAATTCCACATAGAAATATCCCAAATAGTTATGTAATTCCAAATAGTATTTATCTAATACTTTTTGTGATTCCAATTTATTCTTATTTAAGACTTTCTGTAATTCAAAAGAGTATTCATGGAATGCCAAAGAGTATTTATGGAATGCCTTTTGTAATTTCAAATAGTATTTATTCAATACTTTCTGTAATTCCAAATAGTATTTATTCTTATTCAATACTTTCTGTAATTCCAAAGAGTATCTTTGTAATTTCAAATAGTATTTATTCAATACTTTCTGTAATTCCAAATAGTATTTATTCTTATTCAATACTTTCTGTAATTCCAAAGAGTATCTTTTTAATTCCATATAGTATTTATGATATTCCAAATAATACTTCTGGAACGATTCTAAATCGTCTAATACAGTTTCGGATTTTAAATCGTTCAATACAAAATCTTCAACGTTCTTCAAAAAATCGAATTTATCAATTTTCACATGCTCGTCAGCTTGAATCTTGTCTTTATTCACTATTTGAATTTTATTCACTATTTTATTCAATATTAGTTGTTCAGTGTTATCATCTTCTGATGTTTTCTTTTTTTCAAAAATATTGAGTACTCTAAGGAAAGAATCATGCGTTAATTCATCTCTGTAATTGAAGAAGTAATTAAAGCACTTCAATAAAGTCTGGTTGAATAAATGTAATTCATTCACACGATGATCGATATCCACGTCAATTGCATCATTAGGGTAAGAAATATGATTAGGCCTAGTTATTGATAGAGTAAATTGATCCGTTATTTTAAGAACAAATTGTTTCAATTGAAAATCATCGTTTAATGCTAATTGTTCTTTATTTTGATCACAGGATGAGGGAGATCTTGAAGATGAATTCTTATTCATAAATCGAATACAATTGAATTGGTTTATATCTTTGCTGATGTTCCATTCGGGATCTGGTAAAATATCATAATTTACAGGAGGATTTTTAAGAAATGTTTTAACCTTCCATAGATCAACGATTCTATTCTTTTCTAATCCCCTGAAATATTGAAAAGCGTCTTGTCGCTCTTTCAACAATTTAAATTTTTCACTCGGTTTATTAGTATAATTAATACTTATACATGATTCATCTATTGACAAATGCTCAAACAACCTTTCAAAAACTTCCGACTCTGAAAAGGAAAAAGATTCTCTTGCTTGATCTGATTCTTCTTGGAACATTTTTTCTTGTTCCATTTCTTGCGATCTTTTCTCACATAGTTTCTTTATTCTTCGTAGCCCTTCTTTGTATCTTTCGATTTCTCGAACTCTTTGTTTCCTTTCCCTTTCTAAACTTTTGAATTGTTCTGGTTCTGAAGAGAGAGCGAATTCTTCTTCTACTTGAACTAGTTTTTCTTCTAATTGTTCGATTTTGTTTTCTAGTTCCTCAATAACTTTGCTTCGATGACGATAAAGTATTGATTCTTTCCATTCATAAAGGTTTTCAGGTTCTGTTTCAGGTTCCCAATATTCGTTTGGAATTGAATTAAAAGATGAATCAATCTCCCATTCGATACCATTAGATTCTTTTTCCAAAGGGCTTTCCCAATTTATTGTTTCTTGCTTCTCTGATATTCTATTTTTCTGATTCAGATTTGTGTTAGAACTGGATAAAATCCAAACATGTTCTTTTGGATTGAGCAAGCAACGTTGATATCTCCTTTTGGCTTTTGGCGAAAACATAAAAAGATGCGGAACGAGCAACAAATTTTCCTTTCTAGCTCTAGCTCCAAGATGTTGTACAGCTGGAAATATCTTCATCAAATTATATGATGATTTATTTCTTTCAATTAAGGCTCGAGTATTTAAAAAAGAGAAAAGTAATGGTAATGCTATTATCATTACAGCTTTTATTGCTTGACCTTTTAAAATAAATATACGTATATCCCGTATAAGTAATGTACTAAGAATCCGAAAATCAAAAAGCTTAACAACACTTTCTCGACCAGAAAATATTTGACTTAGCAATCTCACCAAATTGGATTCGTTCCATGGAACGAATATTTCCATCATGTAATCTTGAAATTTCGACTGAACGCTAAAGAACCAAGCTATTTCTTGGGTCTTTCCAATAGGATCCGTAGACCACGGTTTTTTTCTGTTCATTATGTTGTTTTGTTCTATAAAAAAATTTAAATTATTACTTATTAAAAATAATTATAATAAGTAAGAGGTAGTTAATACAACTTATTCAACTAACTATTGAATAATTCGTCAAAAAAAAGTTGATTGTTATTGAGATAGAATTGAATTAGTAAATAATACAATATTTCAACATTAATATTATAACAAATATATTATACGAATACGAAGCCAAATATACCAAAAATAGGATTTTTATGCCCTATTTAGAACAATAGATATATAGAAAAGAACGTAATTAATTAAAGAATCTCTATTTATACGATCTTATCTATCTGTATTATTCATTAATTAGCATTTTGTCCTACAGAAATTGCTAACAATCCCAAATCTATTTTTTGTTGAAAATGAGAATTCAATTGGTTACCATATTGATTCTAATAAAATCACTTTACCATAGCATCCATGGCTGAATGGTAAAAGCACCCAACTCATAATTGGGAAGTCGCGGGTTCAATTCCTGCTGGATGCACAATAAGCAGTTATTACACTCTGCTCACAATATTTTTGAGATGAAAGAATCGCAGCAAGGTTATCTCGATTCAATTCAGTATCGAGATTAGATTATCTCCATCCCTGTTTTGTAATTCTTAACTATCTCTTTTAATCTTAAATAGAAGTTAAGAATTACAAAATATTTTCAAATATTTGTAATTCATTTACGCACGTTTGAACGACTTTTTATCAGATAGAAAATCTATATTTTGGTACAAAATGAACTTCTAATTTAACGATCAAGTTGATTTTGTAATTAGAAGTTCATCTTATAATTTCAGCCTATTCCCTGCGATTTTAAGAATATGAATATTAGGGCAATTCTGACTTTTTTGAGTTAGTAAGTAAGAAAAATTCTATAGAAAAAATCTCAATCTCTAAAATAATGTATCCTGGGCAATTGCAATAATTGGATTCATTATTATTCCCAGTAAAGTAGATGCTATTACACATATAATCATACTAAATTCGATATAATTTTTTGAGATTGAAGAAGATAATCTATAATTTTGCACGTAGGGAGTTATTTCTTTGTTTCTTTCAGTCATTAATAACTTAATTATTTTCAGATAATAATATATGGAAACAACACTCATAAAGAGTCCTATCGAAACTAATAAATAGGAGCCTGCTTGCCATCCACACCAGAATAGATAAAGTTTTCCAAAAAAACCTGCTAATGGAGGAATCCCCCCTAGAGATAGCAGACATAAAGATAAAGACAAAGCTGAAAAAGGGTCTTTCATATATAATCCTGCATAATCCCGAATGTTATCTGTTCCTGTACGTAGACTGAATAATACAATACAAGCAAAAGTTCCTAAATTCATAAAAATATAGAGCAGCATATAAGTTATCATACTTGCATATCCATTGTTTGAGTCTTTATCAATTATTCCAATAAGCATATATCCAATTTGACCTATCGATGAATATGCAAGCATACGTTTTATACTTGTTTGAGTAATAGCAATTAAATTTCCTAATATCATGCTAAGAATAGCTGATATTTCCAAAAGAAGATGCCATTCGTTCAATGAAAAATAAAAAATAATGTCAAAAATTCTAGTGGCTAAAGCTGAAGCAGCTACTTTTGAAATAACAGAAATAAAAGCAACGACTGGAGTGGGGGAGTTAGAGTCGAAAAGAGGAATTTTCCCTCCTTTCTCTCATTCAGAACCGTGCATGAGACTTTCTTCTCGCACGGCTCCTAAGTGATAAAAAAATGAGCATAATCGTTTGATTCTCTTTTTTTTTTTTATTACCTTCCTCGTGTATGTATAAGATTGAATCTATTCAATTGATATAAAGAATAACTAATCCTTAACTTTCCGAGGAATCCTTACTCAGTGGTTATTATGGTATGGTCAATCTTTTTTTTTTTTTTCTTATTTTTTAAGTTCAGTTATGAAAGAGTTAAAAAGAAAAAATAAAACCATCTGATTTAAATCGTTCTGAATAGTCATGAGATGCTCATCTTAGGGTAATCTTTTTGTCGACGGATGCCTTCTTTTTTACACTCGTAGTTTCTGAAGAATGAAAACTTACTATATAGCATCTACGTTAAGAATAAAAATATTATACACGTCATTAATCTGATCCTTTGTAAAAACTACCCGTAATAATTAATTTGTAAAAGTTATTTATTCAAATCAAAAAAAAATTCGTTTGTTTCTTACTTTGCTTTACCTTAATTCAATTCAAATTTTTGGTAAAAGTTATGTCTTAGTCCAAGTGGGAATAACAATCTTTTTTCCACATGTCTATAGAGTTTCTATTTGTAAAACGAATCGCACTCCTTCATATACATCGGGGGTCCATTGATGAAAAGGAACTAAAGAAAGCTTGAATGCAATTCCTACCGTTATAGAGAAAAGTGCAATCCAAATTCCTGGAGAGTTATACATTTGTGTATTTATAAGACCATTGGCTATTTCTTGAATTTCAATCTCACCTCCAGATAGACCATATAGCCAAGAAAGACCATAAGCAAGAATGGAAGAACTTGTTCCACCCATAAGTAAATATTTCATAATAGCCTCATTAGACCGTACATCTCTTTTGGTATATCCAGATAATAGATAAGAACATAGACTTAAACATTCTAAAGATACGAAGATAGTTGTTAAATCATTAGCACCACATAAAAACATTCCTCCTAAAGTAGCTGTTAATATGAATAACAAAAACTCTGTTACAGCCATTTCTGTACATTGAATGTATTCCACGGATAGAGGAATACATAAAGTGGAACATAATAAAATGAGAAACCGAAATATTTTATTAAAATTGTTTGTTTGGAAATTACCAAAAAAACTGATCGTAGGTTCTTCTCTCCATTGAAATAACAAAAAAGCTATGCTTAGCACTAAACTTGTTAAAGAGATGAAATAGAACCAAGTTGTCTTTTTCTGATCAGAAATGAAATCGATTACTAGAAGAAGAAATAGGCCAAAAATAAGGATGCATTCTGGAAAAATGGAACTTCCATAGAAGAGAAGCAAATGAAATTCTTTCATAAAAATGATTTAAAGGTATTAATTGAAAATGCATTTTTCATTTTGTCCGGATCATTAGTTAGTAACTTCAATTAATATTTAAGCAACATTTTCTTTAGAATCTCCTTATTATCATTTATCTATGATTTCTTTTTCATTCTTCTTTTCCTTTCGTTTTCGTTCCAATAAAATTTTGATAAAGTAAGTTTTCTTTTATTGATCAGAATGGAATAGATCTGTAGATCTATTTTATATAGTTAATGGATTAACGGTAATGTGCAAAAGCTTTATTGGATTCTGCCATTTTATGAATCTCTTCCTTCTTGCGTATAGCATTGCCTTTCTCTCTGGCAGCATCCATTATTTCGTAACTCAATTTGAATTGCATATTTGGACCAGAACGTTTTCGGGATGACTCTAATAACCAACGAATAGCAAGTATTTTTCCTTCTTTCTCTTTTATTTCAATCGGAACTTGATAAGTGGATCCACTTACACGTTTTGATTTTACTATCAATTTGGGAGTTAATTTGTCTATTGCTTGACGTAGAACAATTAGTGGATTTTTCTCTGTTTTTTCGTGAATCTTTTCTAGAGATTGATAAAAAATTCGATAAGCTAATGATTTTTTTCCGTGTTTAAGAATAC
Organism: Chamaecyparis obtusa; assembly: GCA_027943335.1. Classification (NCBI taxonomy): domain Eukaryota; kingdom Viridiplantae; phylum Streptophyta; class Pinopsida; order Cupressales; family Cupressaceae; genus Chamaecyparis; species Chamaecyparis obtusa. Next base: position 42,395 of record BSBK01013050.1, read on the forward strand.
GGTTAACGACCATGTTAACTAATCGATTATGATAAATCGGATCAAATTTATCAATTTTCTTTTCTACAGTACTTTGACGTGACATGAGTGTGAAAAAGGTTCATAA
>BSBK01013050.1:55000-60065 GCA_027943335.1 Chamaecyparis obtusa
AAAAAAGAGCGAACCAACCCCATCAACGGCAGTCAATTCGTTGAATTTTTCAAACAAATATTGAAATTCAAAACTACCTGTTACCCAATAAAAACCTAGGATTCCTAATAAGAGTCCAAAATCCCCTGCACGATTAGTTATAAATGCTTTTTGACAAGCATTAGCCGCGCTGGGTCGCGTAAACCAGAAACCTATCAATAAATAGGAGCACATTCCTACTAATTCCCAAAAAAAATATATTTGTAATAAATTAGGGCTAATAACTAACCCCAGCATAGAAGCATTGAAAAAATTAAGGTAAGCGAAAAACCTCACATATGTTTTATCATGCGACATATAATTATCGCTGTAGATCATAACCATGGTTCCAACTGTTGTAACTAAAACTAACATAATGGAAGTAAGTGGATCAATCAAATAGCCTAATTCTAATGAAAACTTATTATTGATAACCCAGGACCAGAAATACCGATAGATGGGACCGCCGGTAATCTGTTGCAAGAACAAATTGAAAGAAAGAAACATAGCTACGCTTAACAGAAAAATGCTAATAAGAGCCCATGTACGGCGAACACTCTTAGTTGCTCCTGGAAAAAAAAAGGATCCTAATCCGATTGGTACAGAAGCTGAAAGCGGAAGGAAAGGTACGACCCGAGCATATTTGTATATAAATTCCATAGGAAGATTAAATCATTATTCTCAATATTTTGATATTCCACATTCTTGGTTTCCAATCCACTAGACCCTGAAGAGAATAAAATAAAAACGATAGATCATAAATAAACAAGAACGATAGAATATGGGATGCAATCCTATCGATTTCATATTTATTGTGACCTTTTTTCATCTTTTTTCTGCAAAAGATTTGCACCGGTCAATACTGATACTAATCAAATATTTGTAAGATGAGCAAGAAGGAACTCTTTTTCAGTCTAGGTACTGAGCTATTAGTCATGTACACACACATTCTTATTTTATGAAATTTTCTATTGTAGATCAATAGTAGTATTAAGAATAGAATTGAATAGAAAATTAAACCAATTGGAATTCTTAAGATGAGAAATAATTGAATCTGTTAAAATGACATAGTTTTCATTTACTCAAAATTCGATATACGTATGTAAGAATTGATAATTGTTATCAATTTGTATCGTGGATCTTCTATTACTAGTAAATATTCTCTAATAAGGTTGCAAAATGCAAGAAAAAAACGATAGAATATTCTATCATTTTTTTCTAAATAAAATGGAACTAAACTATAAAAATGAATTGAATTTAAAGATATATAATATAAGAAGTTTACAAAATAAAAAAATATAGAATATTCAAAAATTTGATATTTTTTTCTAAATAAAATTGAACTATAAAAATATTATGGCTGTACCAAAAAAACGCACCTCTAAATCCAAAAAACAGCATCGTAACAAGGTTTGGAGGAAAAAAGCAAATTCGGACGCAAGAAAAGCTCTTTCTTATGTTACGAGTTATTCTTCTTTAAGAGAGTTTTTTTTCGGTGAGAAGGATGAGGTGAAAATAATAGGACCAAGCCCGAACATACCGAGAGACCTACTGAACCTCCCGAGAGACCTACTAATGGGAAAAAAACCCAAGGGTTTTTCTTCCTACCTTAGCAAAGGAACGGATGAAGAAGATCCCCAAAATAATGAATAAATTAGAGGAAGTGGTGTAACTATAGTACACCCTCCAAGACCCTAGAGAGGAGCAATGGGAATCTCTAGGGTCTCTTGGAGGTACTTGGAAAGATCAAGGGACACGGTTCTATAATCCACTACAGCCCTTCTTTTTGATCTTAAAGATCGGGAATTTATTAATCATTCCGTCATCCCTTTTTTTCTTTCTCAATGGAAAAGGAGAGTGTATCATTCTTTTGAATAATACCGGATAAACTCCGACATTCAATCTTGCTGATATGGTAGCTTTATTCTAATTCGATCGAAACGTAGGAATATATAGACCATGAACAAAAAGAAATGGATCTCATTCTTTTTTCTTACTCTAAATTAAATCAATAATATTGAACTTGGAAATATTTTTTTTATGATCAAAAAATTGTCTGTTCGTCCCTCTTTGATTCCTAGAGAACAAAGAGGATCTGTTGAATCTCAAGTATGTTATTTAACCAGTCGAATTCAAAAACTTACTGAACATTTGGACCTGCACGGAAGAGACTACTCGTCCCAAAGAGGTTTGTGGAAAATTGTGGGTAAACGTAAACGACTTCTGATTTATCTGTTCAAGAAAGATAGACTTCGTTACAAACGTTTAATCGATCAATTAGATATTCGTGGACTGCGTTAATTTTGAACGAAATTTGAAGAAATTATGTTTTATTAAATTCCGGATCCTAATGAGTCATTCTTTCTTTTGTTCTCATTGATTTTTTTAACCGGGGAAGAGTTATGATTATGGTTGCTAGGGAGAAAGACCTCATGATGGTAAGTATGGGTCCTCATCATCCATCAATGCATGGTGTTCTTCGACTTATTGTTACTCTAGATGGTGAAGATGTTATTGACTGTGAACCTATATTAGGTTATTTACATAGAGGTATGGAGAAAATTGCTGAGAACCGAACAATTGTTCAATATCTCCCCTATGTAACACGATGGGATTATTTAGCTACTATGTTCACAGAGGCAATAACGGTTAATGCACCAGAAAAATTGGAAAATATTCAAATACCTAAAAGGGCCAGCTATATTAGAATGATTATGCTAGAGTTAAGTCGTATAGCTTCTCATTTGTTATGGCTTGGACCTTTCATGGCTGATATTGGTGCGCAGACTCCTTTCTTTTATATTTTAAGAGAGAGGGAAATGATATATGATTTATTTGAAGCTGCCACGGGCATGCGAATGATGCATAATTATTTCCGTATTGGAGGAGTAGCTGTAGATTTACCCTACGGTTGGGTAGATAAATGCTTCGATTTTTGCTATTATTTCTTTCCAAAAGTGACAGAATATGAAAGACTTATTACATGCAATCCTATCTTTTTAAAACGAGTTGAGGGAGTAGGCATTATTAGTAGAGAAGAAGCAATAGATTGGAGTTTATCAGGACCCATGCTACGAGCTTCCGGAATCCAATGGGATCTTCGTAAAGTGGATCATTATGAATGTTATGATGAATTGGATTGGGAAATCCAATGGCAAAAAGAAGGAGATTCGTTAGCTCGTTATTTGCTTCGAATCGGAGAAATGAAAGAATCTATAAAAATAATTAGACAGGCCCTAGAAATAATTCCGGGAGGTCCCTATGAGAATTTAGAGGTTCGACGTTTAAATAAGGGAAAAGATTCGCAATGGAACAATTTTGAATCTCGATTTATTAGTAAAAAACCTTCCCCTACTTTTGAGTTATCAAAACAAGAACATTACGTGAGAGTAGAAGCTCCCAAGGGGGAATTAGGAATTTTTTTTATAGGAGATGATAACATTTTTCCCTGGAGATGGAAAATCCGACCACCTGGTTTTATTAATTTGCAGATTCCTCCTCAACTGGTTAAAAGGATGAAATTAGCCGATATCATGACGATTTTGGGTAGTATAGATATCATTATGGGAGAGGTTGATCGTTAAAATGGTGATTAATATAGCAGATCTCGAAGAACAAGCTATCAATTTATTTTCTCGATTGGGATTTTCAAAAGAAATATATAGTTTTATATGGATTCTAATTGACATAATTATCCTTCTATTGGGAATTACGATAGGAGTATTAGTTATTGTATGGCTCGAAAGAAAAATATCTGCGGGAATACAACAACGCATTGGACCTGAATACGCCGGTCCTTTGGGAATTATTCAAGCTTTGACGGATGGAATAAAACTACTGCTAAAAGAGGATATTATCCCATCTAGGGGGGATATTTGGTTATTTAGTATTGGTCCAGCAGTAGTAGTGATACCTATTTTTTTAGGCTATTTAGTAATTCCCTTTGGTCGCCACATTGTTTTAATTGATCTTAGTATAGGCGTTTTCTTTTGGATTGCAATTTCAAGTATTGCTCCCCTTGGACTGCTTATAGCAGGATATGGATCCAATAATAAATATTCTTTTTTAGGTGGTCTCCGAGCTGCTGCTCAAGCTATTAGTTATGAAATTCCTTTAGCTTTATGTGTGTTATCTATATCTCTACGTGTGATTCGTTGGAATATGAGATTCATTTTTCCCTCTTTTTATTAATAACTAAAAAAGGGAAAAACAGAAGTGAATGGGATGAATATTCCGATCAAAAAACTAGATAGTCATATGGGTGAGATCAAACAGTTTACAAATCTTGCAGTAAGATGATTAAGTCCCATCCCCCATGTACAAGAGTGAGAGCATGCACAATCAGTGAAAACTGTGTACCCCAGCTCATATATTAGTCATCGGGGCCCAATAGCGGGGAGGCAAAGGACAAAAGAAAAGTATGAAGTTACTGTCATATATACTAAAAATCAAGCAAAGGTAGATGGTGAGAAACACCAAGATATAAAAAAGATTAGTGAAAAAAAGAAACTGATATCTAGACCAAAGATATTTCCATAGAAATGGGATAACAATAAGGACTTGACATTGGTAGGGATGATCAAGTGGTACTTCCCCAAAACCCCGATCTACAATATGTTTCTATCTACTTAAATCAAAAATGGCTATCCAGAACGAAGTAATCCTTTACACAGTTTTCTTTCTCTGGCAAAAAAATACTGAAGGTTAAGATAGGTTCAAAAGCTCCTATTATTTGTAGCAGACGGAATCTCATTGGTTCAATTTATGATCTGGTGCTTTTTTTTCTTTATTTCTTAATGACCATTGAGAAGCCGTATGAAGTGAAAGTTTCACGTACGGTTTTGGAATAGAGATGAAAACAGTGATGTTTCTGTCGACTATAATTATCCAATAGTTCAAGTACAATTGATATAGTTGAAGCACAGTGCAGATATGGTTTTTTAGGATGGAATTTGTGGCGTCAACCTATAGGGTTTTTAGCTTTTTTCATCTCATCTCTGGCAGAATGTGAAAGATTGCCCTTTGATTTACCCGAAGCGGAAGAAGA
>BSBK01013051.1:0-195000 GCA_027943335.1 Chamaecyparis obtusa
GTCTTAAGGGTCTTATTTCTGTCTTAAGGGTCTTAATGATGTCATATTGGGTCTTAAGGGTCCTATTAGGTCTTAAGGGTCCTATTGGGTCATATTGGGTCTTAAGGTCCTATTGGATCTTAAGGGTCTTAATTAGGTCCTATTGGGTCTTAAGGGTGGACTATTTGGTCCTATTAAGTTCTATTAGGTCTTAAGTGGTCCTATTAGGTCTTAAGGGTCCTAATAGGTCCTATTAGGTGGTCTGAATTAAGTCTTAAGTGGTCCAATTAGGTCTTAAGTGGTCCTATTAGGTTAGTAAAAGTCCAGGATTATGTCTTAATTGGTACTATTAGGTTAGGTAATGGGTCTTAAGGGTCTTATAATTGGACATCCTATTAGGTCTTAATGATCCTATTAAATGTCTTAAGGGTAGGTATTATATGTCAAGTATTAGGTATTATTATGTCTTAAGGGTCCTATTATGTCTTAAGATTAGGTATTATTAGGTCTTAAGTATAATTTTGTCTGTCAAAAAAATATGTAAAGGGATTTTAGATCTATATGTTCTTGATATATATTTATTTTGGAAAAAAACTTAGTGGGATATATATAAGTTATATCTCAAGTAATCATTTTAAATAAATTTTATTGAAAATTTGTTTAAATTAACTATTAATTGTGTACTATTTACATGTTTTTAGGTTTCAGTTTACGTTTTGGGTAAATTATATATGTTTTTCTAAGATTTAGGTTTGTACATTTTAGGTGAATACGTTCTAAGTTTTAAGTTTACATTTACATTTAGTTCATCAATAATATAGATTTCAAAAATGAAAAAAATAATAATATTTAAATTATAATGCTAAGTAAACAAAATGAATTTTTTTTTGCATGATAAATACAAGAAAACAATTTTAAAATATAAATAAAAAAATGTTCCCTACCTGGAACTCGGTCGAGTGGGCACTGTTGCTTGCTAGTCATCAATCCTTAGCCCCTTGATGTGCAAATGAGGGGGCTTTAGGCATTTTTTTGGGGTATTTAAAATCCCTATCAGACTTGGTCGAGTTTTTGAGTAGGACTCGGTCGAGTCTCCCTCGCCATGCAGGTACCATTTGACCGTTGCATGGCTCTTATGTATACTCGGTCGATTGGGACTCGACCGAGTCCTACTAGGTCGAGTGTAAATCAGCCGAGTCACCCGGCTTAGCCCAAAGGTGTCACTTGATCATGCATCTACCCCCATATGTGATAAGATGTTGGAGAATGTTTAGTTATCCATATTTAGCTCCAAGGTCTTTCAATCCCTTTGGAAGGCATGGTCTAAGGTGAGAAACCTTATCCTATTTTGGGGAGAGCCAGTGGTGGTCCTCCTACTTATTCTATGCTAAACAAATTAGTCTGGTGGGGAGTTGAAGCTAATGACAAACCCCTTGTATTAACCCAAAGCTATTCTATAAAAAATTGGTATAAATATGGAATCTCTCTTGTTAAAGATATTATGGTTGACAATCAGCTAGGGTATTGGGATGAAACATCTACTAAATATCACATACCTAATTCTCATAAAAACACCTACTCTATTATTTATAAAGTTGTGGGTAACTTCTTCCCTGAGCATACCTATGAACAATAAGCAATTCCTACAATGGATAAAATGGAAGGATGGCACTAAAATTAGTAAAGTCTCTACTAATCAAATATATAATATGTTAAAGGAATATTGTTCTATCTTTCATAGGGTGAATCAGGGTTAGAGGTTGGAATACTCGGTCTCTAGGTGGTAGGTTATCTTTAACTTTTTCTAGCACTCTCTCTGTGAACCAAAACAATCCTATTTTAGATGGTTGTTGCTTTTGAATAAACTTGTTGTCAGTAACACCTTTCCTCTTGACTTTGGGTTGTCCTATTAAGTGTGATGTTTGTTATGATCTTGAGTCTTTTTGATGCAGGAGCATCCTGGGTGTAAGAGCAATCTTGCATCACCCAAAAATATTTTTGTTTTTATTTTCAATAAGGGCTATTTTGTGCAGAGCTACTATTTATGGAAAGTTACTATTTTTGGTAATTTTTGTATGTGCTCAGAATGATCTGATTTCTTTCTTGGAGGTTCATTTTGGTCATATAAGTCTACCAGTAAAGTTTCATTGCCAGATCAAGTGTATATTGGAAGATATTGAAGATTTTCGGTATTGGCAGCAGGGTATAAAAACTTTGAACTCAATTTTGAAGGCTTTAGAGGCCCTGGATGAGGTCAAAAATTTGGGTGATGGGCGCTTGCGCGGGTCAACCCTGTAGAGTGCTTCGTGGCATTTCTGAAATGGGGTTATAATAGCCGAGCGGGTCAACGGGTGATGACTTATGGTCTTCGAAAGTTGGGCCACCTGAAATGGCGAAAAATAATTTTCTTCAAAATTTTTGTTCGGGTTTCAAAGTTTATCTTGAGCCGACTATGATGTAATAAAAATGTAAAATAAAATAATTCTAAGTTTGGTCGGCCTTATTGGCTAAAAATTCTGGAACCTTCCTAGGCGGTGGAAAATTGCCTATATAAGGAAGGCTGTATTATTGTCTTAGGTAGTTCAGAATAGTTTTGGGTAGTAGATCTGGGTAATAGTTCGAGGCTTTGTCCTACAGAATATTGTAAGGGAATGCCCATGTGGCTTTGCATATTGTAATTCTGAAAGTTTGTAATTCCACATTTGTGGAGATAATAAGAAGCAAATTTTCTGTTCTTGCATATTGTTGTTGTTTCTCTATATCTGTTATGTGTTTGTGGTATTAAGGGAATCACCCTTCATCAAGTGGTGTTGTTTCTCTATATCTGTTATGTGTTTGTGGTATTAAGGGGATCACCCTTCATCAAGTGGTATTAGAGCAGGATTTCTTGAGTGTGTAAACAAATCGCTGACTGCGAGGCAGTTTGCACCAGGACCGTGGCTAGGGTTTCAGCACGCATTGCGAAAATGCCTCCACGAAGGGAACATGGCGGAAGAGCTGGTGTTGTAACAACTAAGGTTAGAGAGCTGCAGAGACAAGTGTGAGCATTGCAAGAAGAGATTCACAGAGGAATGAATCTTAATGTCAAAGATGAAAGTGAGGATGAAGCCGAAGAAGAATATCAAGAAGGAGAAGTTGAAATTGTGAACCAGGAGGAAGAAAGACTTTTTTGAGCGATTTCCAAGATTGGGAAAAGACCTAAGATTGAGGTTCCTACATTTTTTGGAAATCTTAACCCAGAGGAATTGATCGACTGGATCAATGAATGTGAGGAATATTTTGAGTATGAAGATGTTGAGGATCCTGATAGGGTCAAATTTGCGAAGGCCAGATTGAAAGGTCATGCGAAGATCTGGTGGCAAGAAATTCAATTAGAGTGAAATAGAAGAGGGAAAGATAAAATCACAAGATGGGATCAGATGGTGGATAAATTGAAGTGACAGTTCATTTCTGTTGATTATGAGCTTGACCTACTGAAGAAAATACAGAGTTTGAAGCAAGCAGGAAGATCTGTTCAGGAGTATACAGAGGAGTTCTACCGACTTCTCATCAGAACAGGCCATGCAGAAGCTGATAAGGAGAAAGTTGCTTGATACCTTAATGGCTTATGGCCAAGCATTCAGGAGGAGCTGAATCTGGTTCGAATAAACAGTATTGAAGAGGCATACCAGTTTGCCCTAAAAGTAGAGGAAAAGTTGAACAAGAAGTTTGAGAGTAGACAAAACGAAAGAGGTCGTGGTGGACGATCTGGTGGACGGTCATATGGTGGCTGAAATGAAGATCTGAAAAAGAAGGATGAGGCCAGTAGCAGTCAGAATTAGTGAGGAAATAATTCCAATCATTTCCAAGATCAGAATAATAGAGATCAGAGAGGAAGAGGAAGAGGACAAGGATCTGGAAGAGGTGGCTTCCGTGGAACATGTTTTCACTGTGGAGAAGAAGGTCATAGGGCATTTGAATGTCCTCAGTGCCAAGGAAGAGCAGACAGGAGAAATGAAGACCAGGCCAGAGTTGTGCATGTAGATGAAGATGTCAGATCATCAAATTCTGAAGATGCTGAAAGAGGAGAAATGTTGATTAACAGAAGAGTCTTGTTGAGTGGTGAGAATGAACCTGAGCAAAGAAGGAGCTTGTTTCACACCAGGTGCAAGTGCGAAGGTAAATATTGTGATGTGATTATTGATAGTGGAAGCACTAACAATTTGGTGTCAGAAGAGATGGTGACAAAGTTGAAGCTCAAGAGATAGAAACACCCACATCCATATCGGATTGCCTAGGTATAGGATGACCACAAAGTCATGGTCAATGAACAATGCCTGGTGAAGTTCAAGATTGGCGGATACCAAGATGAGGTATTGTGTGATATCATATCTATGGATGTATGTCATATGTTGTTGGGTAGACCATGGCAGTTTGACAGATGTGCTGTACATGATGGTCCTGTGAATACCTATTCCCTGACAAAGGATGGAGTGCGACATAAGCTAAAACCATTGAAGGAGACTGAAGAAAAGGTATGTGGTAATGCAAGGATAACTTTTGTTGATGGAAGAAATTTCCTAGATGGTATGAGGTATGAGCATGTATGTTTTGCTTTAATTCCAAAAGCTGGTAAAGAGGAAGTAGAAGATGTTCATGTAGAAGTTGCAGATTTGTTGAATGAGTTTCAGGATATTGTATTTGATAACGTGCTTGATGGATTACCACCAGTTAGGAAGATCAGTCATCAAATGGACTTGATCCTAGGAGCGAGTTTTCTGAATAAGGCAGCACACAGAATGACACCTGCAGAAAGTGAGGAGTTGAACAGACAAGTACATGAGTTGTTACAGAAAGGATTGATTCGAGAGAGTCTGAGTCCCTGTACTGTACCAGCGGTATTAGCACCAAAGAAGAATAGAGAATGGAGGATGTGTACAGATTCTAGGGCAATAAACAAGATCACAATCAAGTACAGGTTTCCATTGCCACGAATGGATGATATTATGAACTGTTTGAGTGGAGCTGTGTATTTCTCAAAGATAGATCTGAAAAGTGGATATCATCAGATTTAGATCAGAGAAGGAGATGAATGGAAGACTACCTTCAAGACAAAGGAAGGACTATATGAGTGGTTAGTCATGCCTTTTGGGCTAACCAATGCACCGAGTACTTTCATGCGGCTCATGAACGAGGTTCTGAAAGAATTTCTGGGTAAGTTTGTCATTATTTACCTAGATGATATTTCGATCTTTAGTAAGACATTGGAGGAGCATATGATGCATATTCGTATGGTATTTGAGAAGTTGAAGAAGAGAAATTGTTGATTAATTTGAAGAAGTGCAGTTTTGTGAAGAAAGAGTTAGTGTATTTGGGATTTTTAGTTTCAGCAGAAGGTCTGAAAATGGACCCAGAGAAGGTACAGGCTATTCTTGAATGGCCTACTCCAAGGAATGCTACTGAGGTAAGATCTTTTCATGGTCTAGCTAGCTTTTACAGAAAGTTTATCAGAAACTTTAGCAGTATTTGTGGACCCTTGACTGAAACAATGAGAGGGGATAGAAAAGAATTTAAGTGGACTAATGGGGCGAAAAAGAGTTTTCAATTGTTGAAACAAAAAGTTATAGAACAACCTGTTTTAGCACTTCCAGATTTTAATAAGGTGTTTCAAGTAGATTGTGATGCTAGTGGTACTACAATAGGAGCTGTTATGAGCCAAGAAGGTAAACCTGTTGCTTATTTCAGTGAGAAGTTAAATGATGCCAAGAGGAAATATTATGTTTATGATCAGGAATTTTATGCTATAGTTCAGGCATTAAAGAAGTGGAGACATTATCTGCTTCCTAAGGAGTTTGTTTTGTATACTTATCATCAAGCTTTGCAATATTTGAATAGTCAAGGAAAATTGAATCAAAGGCATTTGAAATGGGTTGAGTTTTTGCAGAGTTATACATTTGTTTTGAAACACAGGAGTGGAAAGTCTAATAGGGTTGTAGATGCTCTTAGCAGAAGGCAACTATTGCTGACAGAAATGCAGATTGAAGTGGTTGGGTTCAAGGAACTCAAGAATTTGTATCCAGAGGATCCTGATTTTGGTGAAGCTTGGAAGGCTTGTACAGAACCTGTTACTCTAGACAAGATGAAATGGATGGATTTTATCATCCAAGATGATATGCTATTCAGAGGGAGTCAGTTGTGCATTCCATGAAGTTCTATGAGGGAGAATCTCATCAAGGAGAAGCATAGTGGAGGATTGGCTGGATATTTTGGTCGTGATAAAACCCTTGCTTTGGTTGGTGAGAATTATTATTGGCCACAATTGCAGCAAGATGTGAAGAAGTTTGTACAGAGTTGCAGAGTATGTCAGATGGTGAAAGGAGTGAAGCAGAATACAGGGTTGTATCAGCCATTACCTATACCAGAGAAGCCTTGGGAGGATATCAGTATGGACTTTGTTCTTGGTTTACCGAGGACACAGCGGGGACATGATTCAATTTTGTAGTAGTTGACCGATTTTCAAAGATGGCACATTTCATTCCCTGCAAGAAGACTAATGATGCTATTCATGTAGCAAAATTGTTTTTCAGAGTAGTGAGACTTCATGGTTTGCCAAGGACCATAGTTTCAGATCGGGACACTAAGTTTGTTGGATATTTCTGGCGTACATTGTGGAAGAAGTTGAAGACAGATTTGAAGTTCAGTTCATCACATCATCCACAGACTGATGGATAAACAGAGGTGGTGAATAGAAGTTTGGGAAATTTGCTGAGATGTTTGGTTGGAGATAAGCCAACAAGATGGGATTTGATTTTATCACAGGCAGAATTTGCATACAATAATTATGTCAACAGGAGCACTGATAAATCACCATTCCAGATTGTATATGGAAGTAGTCCAAGAAATGCATCTGAATTGAGGAAGATAGATAAAGGAGAAATAAGTAGTGCTGAAGCTGAGGATTTTGTAGAACACTTGAAGAACATCCATGGGAGGTGAGAAAGCATATTACCAAGATGAACGCATAGTATAAGGCTAAAGCAGATGAGAAAAGGAGGTATAAGGAATTTCAAGTTGGAGATGAAGTCATGGTTCATTTGCAGAAGGAGCGATTTTCGGTTGGTACATATAACAAGCTGAAAATGAAAAAGTTTGGACCATGTAAGATATTGAAGAAGCATGATTCAAGAAATGCATATGAGGTAGAATTGCCTACTGAGCTAAATATTTCACCAGTGTTTAACATTTCAAATCTGATAGAGTATCATGAAGGAGGTGTTGAAGATGAGATCACAGCAGCACAGTGGAGTATTCCAGCAACTAGTTCAGACACTAAGGAGATCAAGGATATACTGGACAGTCATGTTGGCAGAAGCACAAGGAACAGGACGTATGAAGAATATCTGGTCAAGTGGAAAGGACGACCTGTTGAAGATTCATCATGGCTAACAAGGGTGGAGGTTAACCGTCTTGGTTTTCCTCTGCACACCTGAGTCGTGACAGGGTCACTTCTCAAATTACCCTGGGTGTCTGATGCAAGAGCATCCTGGGTGTAAGAGCAATCTTGCATCACCCAAAAATATTTTTGTTTTTATTTTCAATAAGGGCTATTTTGTGCAGAGCTACTATTTATGGAAAGTTACTATTTTTGGTAATTTTCATATGTGCTCAGAATGATCTGATTTCTTTCTTGGAGGTTCATTTTGGTCATATTAGTCTGCCAGTAAAGTTTCATTGCCAGATCAAGTGTATATTGGAAGATATTGAAGATTTTCGGTAATGGCAGCAGGGTACAGAAACTTTGAACTCAGTTTTGAAGGCTTTAGAGGCCCCAGATGAGGTCAAAAATTTGGGTGATGGGCGCTTGTGTGGGTCAAGCCTGTAGAGAGCTTTGTGGCATTTTCAAAATGGGGTTATAATAGCTGAGCGGGTCAACGGGTGATGACTTATGGTCTTCGGAAGTTGGGCCACCTGAAATGGCGAAAAATAATTTTCTTCAAAATTTTTGTTCGGGTTTCAAAGTTTATCTTGAGCCGACTATGATGTAATAAAATGTAAAATAAAATAATTCTAAGTTTGGTCGGCCTTATTGGCTAAAAATTCTGGAACCTTCCTAGGCGGTGGAAAATTGCCTATATAAGGAAGGCTGTATTATTGTCTTAGGCAGTTCAGAATAGTTCTGGGTAGTAGATCTGGGTAATAGTTCGAGGCTTTTTCCTACAAAATATTGTAAGGGAATGCCCATGTGGCTTTGCATATTGTAATTCTGAAAGTTTGTAATTCCACATTTGTGGAGATAATAAGAAGCCAATTTTCTGTTCTTGCATATTGTTGTTGTTTCTCTATATCTATTATGTGTTTGTGGTATTAAGGGGATCACCCTTCATCAAGTGGTGTTGTTTCTCTATATCTGTTATGTGTTTGTGGTATTAAGGGGATCACCCTTCATCACTTTTGAGCATCTTTTTTTAATTGTGCTTATGTTTGTGGTGTTTGGTCCATATTCTTTGGGTCAAACTTTGTTTGGAGTAGTAGACCTATCCTATCATGGACTAAAATTTTAGTTGGTTATGTAGAGTCCTTTGATCTGAAAACTAACACTTTTTGGTCTATTCTTGCTTGTGAGATTCTTAGGTTCTTATGGAGGGAGAAAAATGGAGATATATTTCAAAAGAGAATGAGACAACTTACTGAGTTTGGATGTAAACTAACTCATTTTCATATCATGATACATGTTGTTTTTGCTTTAGATATCTTCAAAGATAGGTTTATGATGTTGATGTGGGAAGGACAAATATTGATAACATAGTTACATGACAATACTTTTCTATACACAAAGATATGCTCTAGTAGAGGGAGTTTCACAACAGACTAGATATAGCTCTAAAAGTTGGGATTGTGGCAAGATTCTTTACCAATCCTAAGGAAAATCATATGATGGTTGTGAAGAGAATATTGAAATATTTGAAAGGGATAGAAGACTATGGATTGTATTACAAGAAGCATGAGAAATTTGAACTGAGAGTCGACACTGATATAGATTGGGTAGGAAATGTTGACGAAAGAAAAAGTACTAGTGGTGGAGCTTTCTTTCTTGGATAGAGATTAGTTTCGTAGACAAGAAAGAAACAAAATTGCATTTCCCAATCTACAATTGAAGCTGAGTATGTAGTAGCTTCGGTGAGATGTTCAAATCTAGTATGGATTAAGAAATTGTTGAAATGCATGAAAGAGGAAATCACTAAACTAGTTGTCATATACTGTGACAACACAAGTGCTATCAACATAACAAAGAATCCAGTGATGCACACAAAGACCATACATATTACTATCAAGTATCATTACTTGAGGGAATTGGTACAAGATAAAGAGGTGAGAATGGAATATGTGAATACAAAGGAATAACTAGTAGACATATTCACAAAAGATTTACCTAAGGATGCTCATGAGTATCTTAAAAGTCAATTAGGGGTGCTTCCCCTAACTAAAGCTACCTAGTCAAGCTAGGAGCATTGCATAAAATGTACTACATGTAGAGTATCTGACAAATTGATGCAGAAAAGGTCACACTTCAAGAGCAGCCTAGAGTTGTGAAAAGAACAGAAAAGTTGATAATCAGTCATAAGAAATATGACGGAGGGAGAAATATTGTTACTAAACTAACAAGATGACATCTACATCTAAAAGATGCAAGGTCTAGATACTACTTTGGAATTATTTTCAAAGAGGGAGAGATTAAGATGAAAACACATAAAAGAGGAAGAAATTCAGAAAAGATTTAGAGGGAGTAACTTTGTGGATGGTTAAGAAAGCTAGGCTAAGTGATTCAAAATCAAAATGAAGCTAAGGATATTATAAATATTTCTAATGCAATGACAAAGTTTTGAATTGTCTGGTGAATCATGTGTTATTCATATGGTGTTTCCATCAATGCCAAAGAGGGAGATTGTTGGAAACTGCAATTGAAGCAATTTTTGTATTATTATTGATGTCAAACCTTAACTAGTAAGACAATTGCTATCTAAGAAAGTACTATATCTATTAATTGATGAGAAGGATTAGGGAAAGGGTGATAATAATAGAACCTAGAGAAAGGTTGAGTTATTTGACACTTCAATGAGTACTTGATTATGTGGCACAATGATAAGATAATATATTGTTTATCTAAGTGAAAAGAAAGATTGAACAAGTAGGCTTAACCAAGAAAAAAAGAAGAAATGTAGTTTAAGCTGAGTGATGTTAGTGTCAACCGAGAGCTAGTATATGTTGAGTAAATTCAATGTTGACCAAACATCAGTTTATTACCAAGTGACATTATTAGCCAAGGGAGACAGTTTGAAGAGATGACCAAGCTACACAGTGATAACCAAGGAGTTGAACACAGTATTGACCGAGTGTTAGTAATTTACATTTGAAGGAAGAATCCAGATTCCTATCTGACTTAGTTGAATTCTTTGATTATGTAAATCATGTTGACTTTATTAATTGAGTGTATGGAGAATTTTATGCATGATATACTATTTTATTGTGGATTCAATGAGGAGATTGAAGATGTTTTTAGAAGGATGGATGAAGAACTTTAATGTTGGAAGGATTCAATGAATCTGACCTAAACTTAAGATCTACAAAAGAGATTAAATGACAAAAGATGGATCTACCTATTGAAGAGGTATAAAAGAAACCCTGTATGAGGTTAAGAGGTATGCTGGAGTTGTTGATGTTATTGACTAATAAGTCTAAGCATAAAGGATGAAGGTGAAGGAGTTGATCATAGTTGTCATTTCTTGAAGAAAATTCTGAGCAAATTAGTGATGGAGATGGAAATGGAACTTAGTTAGTGAGCTAGGATATATGTACGAATTGGATCTATTATTTGCAAAGTGAGTTGTGTCATGCCCCTGACTATTCCAGAACTTTATTTTCTATGTTATGTTATGTTAGATTCCTTTGAGTTCGAACTTTGACTGCGTTCTTTTGAACTTTGTTAATTAGATTAAACATGTTATCTCTGTTATTCTGCTAGACATTTAGGGAATTATGTCTACTTTTGTCACTTTAAGGGTCCTATTTTGATGACAGAATTGGCTTAGTCTAAATTTTGAACATTAGTTTGATTATGTAATAAGGACAAACTATACGATTAGTTAATTGTCTGATTATTGATTCATTGTTTTGGAATCCTTAGTAATATGTTAGACGTAATTAGAAATGGTTACATTATTATTGTTAACTGTATCTTGATGTGTATAGACAGTATTTAGAGTTCTATTGTTATTTAACGTTAATCAGATTCTGAATTCAAAATTAATGAATTTGAAATATATGTATTTTTATACATATAACTATGAGTGTATGTTTTAGTGATAATGTGTTATTTCATTTACTAAAACTATGTGAATTAACTAAGTTAGTATATCCTATGGTGTATGTTAGTAGGAGGTTAGTGTGTTTTAGTGTTAGTTAATTGGCATTGGAATGCACTGTTATTCTAGATGTTTAAGTTAGTAATTGACTTATGTTATTAACAAAGAAATGAATTAACCTATTCCTAAGTCTTTTATTATATTCTGGCTCGAAACATGACTTATGGCAGGGTTTTAATACACTTGCATTGCTTTGAAATGTTAGTGGGGTTTAAGCTGTTTCTCGGGTTGTGGAAAGGTACTATGTTGGACATTTGGCAAGTATTGAGTTGTGTTCACTGCAAGAGATAAGCTTGCATTTAATGAGCTTATCGATGGAAATTCATTGTTGAGTTTGGAATCCACCATTTGCTCTAGTTAAGGAATTGCAGTTGTTTATGACTCCATTCTTTTACCATGTTAAGCTACGGCATTTTGGGTGAACTGTTGGTTATGGACCCATGTTACTGTTGTATTCTTCATGATAAGTGGCATGGAATGAAAGGGGTATTCACGGCAAAGATAAACCCTTCTGTTCATGGTCATTTAGGAAGTTGGGTGTTTGTTACTGTTATCTTTGCATTTTGGGCTCTCTTGCACGACATTTTGGCATTCTGGGAAGCTCACCTGGCAAGAGTTAGCTTTAGAATTTTGGTTTTGGATATCTTCCTCATACGAATACCAGGCAGGGGCATTTCCTACCTTATTCTCTATTTCCATTTCTTGTTTTGCAAATGAAAATTAAGGGAATGTTGGTTAACACTATTTGCTAGTTGATGTGTGTGAGGCTTTGTGTTTGTTTATTTTGTGAGTTCGGTTATATGAATCAATCTTTTCTTTCTTGGATAGAATAGAAAGAAATCTAGTTTTATATGTTGTGAAGAGTGGAGAAGCTTGGTAACTAAGCGACTGTTTAGTAAGTGTTTGGTTTTAAGGTGGTATATTACACTTGTTTTTGATATGCTGTTTCGAGCATAATGTAATAAGGGATATCTCTGTTCAGAGTATGAAGTTGGTAATGTTTAGTTAAGTCTGTGTTGATCTTTGGAATATAGCTATGTAAATGTTGTATGGATTTATCTTTGTGTGTTTGGTGTCGATGTCTTCTTGCTTTGGATAAGTGTTAAGGGAGTTACTCGGGTTTAGGTATCAGCATAATAATGGAGAATGAAACCAGCATGAGTGTTCTTGTTAAAACTCCTTTAGATTTTCATGCACTGTGCCTGTTGTTAGGGTACTATAACATCATAATGAATACAATTTGTATAGACTTGGATTTAAGATGATATCAGGTTTCTCTGTCATTGTTATAAACCGAAGTTGATGTCGATATTGTCTTTTAAGTTTAATTGTGAAAAGGGAATTAGTGGTATTTCTTAGGGTTTTAGATACCTGTCGTATATTTTGTTAATACTTGCAACTTAAGTTTGGATTAAGGTTTTTTCTTTTGGGCAAACTCCTTAAGTTTTCTGGTGTTGTTGTTTGGTTAAAAGGATGTTTGTCACTGTATATATATATATATATATCAGTCAATAGAGGAATGTGGATGTCTTGGTTTTGTGAATCTTGATTGTGAGTTTTATAAACATCAATATTATCACCAGTGTGTATGACAGTTGATACAACATTAGGAAATGTAAGGGATATATGGGGAAAATCAATTACTATCTTGTTCAAACTGTAAGAAAGAAACACTTTGGTAATTTGATTAAGAGATAGAAGTCGGTTATATTTCTATCATTATTTTATGTATTCGGCAGATTAGTAGTATAATAAGGTAGTTGTTTTCTGTGTCAGAACTGTGAAGATTAGTGTGGTTTTTTTTTATTGCATATTCATGGACTTAAACTATTAATTACAGTTTATGCAATTAGATATATAATAGATGGTATAATTGTCATTCCAAACTATTAATTACAAGTTTATATGATTACTTGAACATATATATATACCTGTTGGGATATGTATAAGTATACACAAGCCGTGGTGTATACATGTACATACGCCAACATGTATATAATAGATGCTATGACTGTCAATCTGAACTATTAATTACAAGCTTATATAATTATGTATTCAAATATACATATACCTGCTGGGATATGTATATGTATACACAAGCCATGGTGTATACATGTACATACGCCAACATGTATATAAATGGTATAAACTTGTAATTAATAGAGCAGGGTGTATGGCCATATAGTTTAATATTTCGGTTATGGTAAACTAGTATGATTGTTAAAAGTGATGGGTGTTGTGTTGATTCAGTTGTTGTATGATTATGTTAGTTCTTTTCTATTCAATTGAAATATGGATTTGATATGGATATTTTATTGTACAGTTATAGTTTTAATGATAAGTTAATATGGAGATTATTTTGATTGGATTTGTGATGGAGAAAGAGTTGTGATCTTTTCATCTTACGTGAAACATCATGTTTATGAATGTATGTTAAGGAATATGGCAATATGGTTTTATGATGGATTTCTATTTGCTGTTTCAATTTTGTAAATTGATGCATTAGAAACAGAATGTTAGTGAAATTGTGTTATGTAGTTCATTTCACTGCTTTCATTGATTGCTATATCAAGTGTTTTTGAGATAATGCAGGAATGATCCATAGATTGGGGGCTGACACTAGTCTAGTACCTGGCGATGATAGAATTTCTGTCAGTTGTGACTGACACTAGTCTATATCCTTATGGGAAAGAATTTCTGTCAGTTGTTTAATTAAGTGATAATTATAAATTCAAGGGTTATGGGTTTTCAATTAACAGAGATAAAACATTATGGTTTCATCAGACATAATGGATTACTACGAGGTTCCTTACGGATACATAGGTTAGGTCCTTATGTGGACACCCATGAACTATTGGATCATTGCTTGTCATTTTCTTTGCGAGTTTATTTCTGTTAGAAAGAAATTCAGTGCTTGATGATTTTGGTTTAAAATGAAATTATGTTATTTAGTTTTCAATTACATCTGTGTCTAAATCTGCTTAAATGTTATTTTGTACTGACTTTTATGATTGTAGATATTTGGAGATGATTCATTTTCTTTATCATTGTGACTGAGCCCTATTTGTTGTTTGCATTTGTGTTCATTTTGGTATTCAGGTTTTTAGATGGATAAATCAATGAATATGGGATAGTGGATAGCAGCTGTTAAGTTTTATGGGAAACAGATCATTTCATGGTTATTAGTTATCAGATCTATTCGTAGAATGTAATGGTTTCTCGAAAGAAAGAAAATTTTGTTTGATACTTAATCTTTGAATAAAGAGTATTATTATTACTCTAATGAAAATTGATTGTAAACTATAAAGCTCTTAGAAGTGGTTGTAATGATTATATGTAATCATATTGTTCTTTTAAGAAAAAAAAAATTATTGCTGTGGTTTTATGTGATTTATTTATGGTTGTTTCTTCCTTAGTTTCATCTTTTATCTGTTAGTTTAGATGGGGTGTTACAGTTGGTATCAGAGCCCAAGTTTAAACACTCAGGGCTTGAGGGTTTTTAAAAGGATTTTATCTTTATGCTTCCGTTAGTAATGTAATTGAACTTTTCTATAGGGTTTCAAGCATGCCTCCTATCACACGAGGAGCACAAAGGCGTGGTGACCCAGTTGATGCCAATTTAGGTAGAGGCAGGGGTGGACGACGCAGTCGTGGTCATGGCCGAGGTAGAGGATGAGGTTGCCAAGGAATACTTGGTGACGAGCAAGTTGATCCTTTAATAGGAATGGATCAGGAAGATCGAGAGGTACCTCAGGTTGAAGTTCTCCAATGGATTCTTGATAGGTTGGATAACATTGAAGCTAGGAACAATGTTCCAGATGGTGTAGCAAATGCTCATATTATACGAGTTCCAGTAGCAAAAGACCCTGTTATCAAGACTCAGTTAAAAGAGCTTCCAAAGCTCAAAGGACCATATTTCAATGGAACAGAGGGTGGTGCTGAAGCTGAAGCATGGCTCTTGAACATCGAAAGCTGTTTTATTCTCCATGATTATCATGGTAATGTGAAGGTTCATTGGACCATAATGCACCTGAGATCCTTTGCTTCCATTTGGTGGAATATGGAACTAGAACAACTTGGAATTCTCATCTCTCAAGTTACATGGGAGCTTTTCATGGAAAGATTTTGTGAGAGATTCATGTCAGATTATTGGCAACAAACTAGATCTGAAGAATTCTTCAGCATTTCTCAAGGCAACTCAATATTGGAAATGTACGAGAGGAGGTTTTTCCAATTGAAGAAATATTCTGGTTGGTTAGAGAATGATAAGCCTTTGGTACAACACTTCATTAGGTGTTTGAACCCTAAAATTGGAGAGGAAGTGAGAACTTTCAAACCTAAGATAGTGAAAGAAGCTACTGATCAAGCCAAGCTCACTGAATTGAAGTCAGGATTTTCAGCCAAGGGATCTATGAATCCACCAGCTCAAAGCATTGGGAAGAATCAGAAACCTTATCAAGATAATATCAAGGCATTTTCCAATGGATCGAGTGGTAAATTTCAGAAGAGGAAGTTTGAAAAATTTTCCAAATCAAACAAGAGTTTCAAGGTTCCTGAGCAACCTAAGTCCTTTAAACCAACTCAGAGTGTACAACAGAGTTATGGATCACCTTCAGTGAGCTCATCATAGGATAAAAGTACCAAGAGAGGAGCAGAGTGTTGGCAATGTGGGCAATTGGGGCATTTGCAGTAGAATTTTCCCCTTCGAGGCAATAGTCAGGTCAGGTCTAAAGCCACAGGTTCTGAGGCTACTATTGGTGATTCTGGAAGGAATCATCACATCTTTGCTACTATCGATCAGAAACAAGCAGATCATTAGAACACTATGATTGAAGCTAGAGGTAATTACCAAGGTAAGAAGATCTCTATTTTATTTGACTCTGGTGCCACTGGCTCTTTTATTTCTTCCAATTTGGTTAAACAATGTGGAATTCCTATGAGTAAAGCTGAATTGGCATGGCAAGTCGAGTTAGCATCAGGGACAAAGGTCGAATCAGGCTTTATAGCTGAAAATTGTAAGGTTCAATTTAAGGCTTTTACTACTATAGTTAACCTTAGGGTTAGTCCTTTAGGTTCTTATGACATTATTCTGGGAATGGATTGGTTAGAGCAACATCAAGCTATCATCGATTGTAGAGAGAAGACTGTTAGGTGTATCGATGATACTGGAACTATCAAGTTTATTACAGGTGTTAAGAGGCCTATGTCAGTCAGAACTATTTCTGCTAAGAAACTTTAGCGATGTTTTCAAAAGGGATGCAAATTGTTTTCTATTTCTATCAATGATTTTGATGAACCAGTTGCTTGGAACACCAGCTTAGATCATCCAATTTTGAAGGAATTCTCAGATGTATTTATTACAGAGAGTTCGGGAATCCCACCTAAAAGAGAAATTGATTTTAGGATTGATCTCTTGCCGGGAACTGAACTGATTTCCAAAACTCCTTATCGTATGACCGCTCAAGAATTAGTGGAACTCAAGGTTCAACTTGAAGAACTCCTTGAGAAGGGACTTATCAGACCTAGTGTTTCACCTTGGGGAGCACTTGTTATCTTTGTCAAGAAGAAGGATGGATCTTTGAGGCTTTGTATCGACTATAGACAACTGAACAAAGCTACCATAAAAAATAGATACCCTTTGCCTCGCATCGATGATTTGTTTGATCAAGTGAAGGGTGCCAAGGTGTTTTCCAAGATTGATCTCAAATCTGGATACCATCAATTAAGGATTCAAGAAGCTGACATTCATAAAATAGCTTTTTGCACAAGGTATGGGCATTATGAATTCATGGTAGTGCCATTTGGGTTGACTAATGCACCGTCAGTATTCATGAGTTTGATGCAGGGAGTATTCAGGACTTTCTTAGACAAGTTTTTGGTAGTGTTCCTTGATGACATTTTGGTATATTGTAACTCCTTGGAGGAGCATGAGCAGGATTTGAGGCAAGTCTTTGAATGTCTCCGCAGGAACAAGCTATATGCCAATCTTGAAAAATGTGAATTTTTCAAAACTGAAATAAGTTATTTGGGTCACATTATTACAGGAGATGGAATAGCTGTTGATTCTGCTAAGATCAGGGCAATTGTAGAATGGCCAACTCCAACCAATGTATCTGAAGTACAAAGTTTTATGGGTCTGGCTAGCTACTACAGAAGATTTGTGGCTAATTTTTCCAAGATAGCCCATTCCATTACTTCTCTCCAGAGAAAGGGTAAGAAATTCATCTGGTCAGATAAATGTGAAGAAGCATTCCAACATCTAAAGGAACGTTTGACTAGTGCACCAATTTTAGAGGTACCTGATCCTTCTAAGGAATTTTTTGTGTGCACCGATGCCTCATTGGATGGTTTAGGGGCTATTTTCATGTAGGACGACAGGGTCATTGCTTATGAATCCAGGAAACTAAAGGATCATGAAATTAATTATCCTACTCATGATTTGGAACTCGCAGCAGTGATCCATGCTTTGACCAAATGGTGGCATTTTCTTCTTGGTCAACATTTTGACCTTCATACCGATCATAGAAGTCTACAATATTTGTTCACGCAACCCAATCTTAATGCATGTTAACGCAGATGGATGGAGTTTTTGTGTGAGTATGACTTCGAAATGAAGTATATTCAGGGTAAAGAGAACAAAGTAGCGGATGCTCTTAGCAGAAGGCGTCATGAACTCTCTTCTTTGACCCTCACAATTGATTTGAAAGAGAGAATACTTCTAAATTTGGCTACTGATCCCTAGTATTTAGATGTCAAAGCAGTGATTGATAGTGGCAGTGTTTTAGAAGGCAGATTTGAGGGTTACTCTATCAACACAGAAGGATTAATGACTTACCGAGGCAGCATATATGTGCCAGAAGTCAGGGATCTTTGGAACCTAGTTATGACTAAAGCACATAAGGTACCTTATTCAGCACATCCTGGTGTGAAGAAGATGCATGCCGATCTTAGGCAGCATCACTATTGGCCGAGAATGAAGAGGGATATTGCTGATTTTGTGGCTAGATGCTTGGAGTGTCAGAGAGTTAAAGCTGAGCATCAACATCCAACTAATTTACTTCAATCTCATAGCGTGCCTGAATGGAAATGGGATACCATATCCATAGATTTCATAATGGGGTTACCATTTTCAGCTAGGTGACATGATGCCATTATGGTTGCTGTTGACCGGTTAACTAAAGTTGCCCATTTTATTCCTATAAGATCCACTTATAATGCTGCATCTGTGGCATGGATTTATATGGAACAGGTTGTTAAGCTGCATGGGATTCCTAACAAGATCATATCTGATAGGGATTCAGTTTTTACTTCATCTCTGTGGAGGTCTTTGCAGCGTGAATTAGGTACTCAGCTGAACTTTAGTTCAGCATATCATCCCAAAACTAACAGACAAACTGAGCATGTCAATCAGATTTTGGAAGACATGCTTAGGATGTACGTGATGGACAGGAAAAATAGATGGGAAGAGTACTTGCATTTGGTTGAATTTTCTTACAACAATGGTTACCATAGTTCTATAGGTATGGCTCCTTTCTAGGCTTTGTATGGAAGACCTTGTAGAACACCTTTAAGCTGGGACAATCTTGAAGATAGAATTCTTTTGGGTTCCGAGATGCTTCAAGATTTAGAACAGCAGGTTAAGCGCATCAGAGAACACCTATCTATAGCTCAGGACAGGCAGAAAAAGTATGCAGACCTGCATAGGATTGAACGTCAATTTGAAGTTGGGAATAAGGTATTTCTTCGGGTTAGACCCCAGAAAATTCCTATTAAGTATGGTAAAGGGTCAAAATTGTCTCCAAGGTTTGTGGGACCATTTGAGATCCTAGAACGAGTGGGTCCAGTTGCCTACAGACTTGCTTTGCCACCCAGTCTTTCACGAATTCATGATGTATTTCACATTTTCATCTTAAGGAAATATATACCTGATATTGCACACATGCTGAATTGGAAAAATTTGCAGGTGGTAGATGGTCAACTGATGCTAGAACCAGTGCAGATCATCCAGCAAAGAGAGCTAAATCTTAGAGGACGCAAGGTGGAGTAGGTAAAGGTGTTATGGGATCTTGATGATGTAGCTTCTGCAACTTGGGAAGATATAGGAGCTATGAGGGCTGCACATCCTCATTTGTTTTCAGGCTTTCAGGAGTAAGCCTAGACTGGTGGGGAAGGGTGTCATGCCCCTGACTGTTCCAAAACTTTATTTTCTATGTTATGTTATGTTAGATTCCTTTGAGTTTGAACTCTGACTGCATTCTTTTGAACTTTGTTAATTAGATTAAACATGTTATCTCTGTTATTCTGCTAGACATTTAGGGAATTATGTCTACATCTGTCGCTCTATGGGTCCTATTCTGATGACAGAATTGGCTTAGTCTGAATTTTGAACATTGGTTTGATTATGTAATAAGGACAAACTATACGGTTAGTTAATTGTCTGATTATTGATTCATTGTTTTGGAATCCTTAGTAATATGTTAGACGTAATTAGAAATGGTTACATTATTATTGTTAACTGTATCTTGATGTGTATAGACAGTATTTAGAGTTCTATTGTTATTTAACGTTAATCAGATTCTGAATTCAAAATTAATGAATTTGAAATATATGTATTTTTATACATATAACTATGAGTGTATGTTTTAGTGATAATGTGGTATTTCATTTACTAAAACTATGTGAATTAACTAAGCTAGTATATCCTATGGTGTATGTTAGTAGGAGGTTAGTGTGTTTTAGTGTTAGTTAATTGGCATTGGAATGTGCTATTATTCTAGATGTTTAAGTTAGTAATTGACTTATGTTATTAACAAAGAAATGAATTAACCTATTCCTAAGTCTTTTATTATATTCTGGCTCGAAACATGACTTATGGCAGGGTTTTAATACACTTGCATTGCTTTGAAATGTTAGTGGGGTTTAAGCTATTTCTCGGGTTGTGGAAAGGTACTATGTTGGACATTTGGCAAGTATTGAGTTGTGTTCACTGCAAGAGATAAGCTTGCATTTAATGAGCTTATCGATGGAAATTCATTGTTGAGTTTGGAATCCACCATTTTCTCTGGTTAAGGAATTGCAGTTGTTTATGACTCCATTCTTTTACCATGTTAAGCTACGGCATTTTGGGTGAACTATTGGTTATGGACCCATGTTACTGTTGTATTCTTCATGATAAGTGGCATGGAATGAAAGGGGTGCTCACGGAAAAGATAAACCCTTCTGTTCATGGTCATTTAGGAAGCTGGGTGTTTGTTACTGTTATCTTTGCATTTTGGGCTCTCTTGCACGACATTTTGGCATTCTGGGAAGCTCACCTAGCAGGAATTAGCTTCGGCATTTTGGTTTTGGATATCTTCCTCATACGAATACCAGGCAGGGGCATTTCCTACCTTATTCTCTATTTCCATTTCTTGTTCTGCAAATGAAAATTAAGGGAATGTTGGTTAACACTGTTTGCTAGTTGATGTGTGTGAGGCTTTGTGTTTGTTTATTTTGTGAGTTCGGTTATATGAATCAATCTTTTCTTTCTTGGATAGAATAGAAAGAAATCTAGTTTTATATGTTGTGAAGAGTGGAGAAGCTTGGTAACTAAGCGACTGTTTAGTAAGTGTTTGGTTTTAAGGTGGTATATAACACTTGTTTTTGATATGTTGTTTCGAGCATAATGTAATAAGGGATATCTCTGTTCAGAGTATGAAGTTGGTAATGTTTAGTTAAGTCTGTGTTGATCTTTGGAATATAGCTATGTAAATGTTGTATGGATTTATCTTTGTGTGTTTGGTGTCGATGTCTTCTTGCTTTGGATAAGTGTTAAGGGAGTTAGTCGGGTTTAGGTATCGGCATAATAATGGAGGATGAAACCAGCATGAGTGTTATTGTTAAAACTCCTTTAGATTTTCACGCATTGTGCCTGTTGTTAGGGTACTATAGCATCATAATGAATACAGTTTGTATAGACTTGGATTTAAGATGATATCGGGTTTCTTTGTCATTGTTATAAACCGAAGTTGATGTCGATATTGTCTTTTAAGTTTAATTGTGAAAAGGGAATTAGTGGTATTTCTTAGGGTTTTAGATACCTGTCGTATATTTTGTTAATACTTGCAACTTAAGTTTGGATTAAGGTTTTTTCTTTTGGGCGAACTCCTTAAGTTTTCTGGTGTCGTTGTTTAGTTAAAAGGATGTTTTTCACTGTATATATATATATATATATATATATATATATATATATATATATATATATATATATATATATCAGTCAATAGAGGAATGTGCATGTCTTGGTTTTTTGAAACTTGATTGCGAATTTTATAAACATCAGTATTATCACCAGTGTGTATGACAGTTGATACAACATTAGGAAATGTAAGCGATATATGGGGAAAATCAATTACTATCGTGTTCAGACTGTAAGAAAGAAACACTTTGGTAATTTGATTAAGAGATAGAAGTCGGTTATATTTCTGTCATTATTTTATGTATTCGGGAGATTAGTAGTATAATAAGGTAGTTGTTTTCTGTGTCAAAACTATGAAGATTAGTGTGGTTTTATTTTATTGCATATTCATAGACTTAAACTATTAATTATAGTTTATGCAATTAGATATATAATAGATGGTATAATTTGAATTCCAAACTATTAATTACAAGTTTATATGATTACTTGAACATATATATATACCTGCTGGGATATGTATAAGTATACACAAGCCGTGGTGTATACATGTACATACACCAACATGTATATAATAGATGCTATGACTGTCAATCTGAACTATTAATTACAAGCTTATATAATTATGTATTCAAATATACATATACCTGCTGGGATATGTATATGTATACACAAGCTGTGGTGTATACATGTACATATGCCAACATGTATAGAAATGGTATAAACTTGTAATTAATAGAGTAGGGTGTATGGCCATATAGTTTAATATTTCGGTTGTGGTAAACTAGTATGATTGTTAAAAGTGATGGGTGTTGTGTTGATTCAGTTGTTGTATGATTATGTTAGTTCTTTTCTATTCAATTGAAATATGGATTTGATATGGATATTTTATTGTACAGTTATAGTTTTAATGATAAGTTAATATGGAGATTATTTTGATTGGATTTGTGATGGAGAAAGAGTTGTTATCTTTTCATCTTACGTGAAACATCATGTTTATGAATGTATGTTAAGGAATATGGCAATATGGTTTTATGATGGATTTTTATTTGTTGTTTCAATTTTGTAAATTAATGCATTAGAAACAGAATGTTAGTGAAATTGTGTTATGTAGTTCATTTCACTGCTTTCATTGATTGCTAGATCAAGTGTTTTTGAGATAATGCAAGAATGATCCATAGATTGGGGGCTGACACTAGTCTAGTACCTGGGGATGATAGAATTTCTGTCAGTTGTGACTGACACTAGTCTATATCCTTATGGGAAAGAATTTCTGTCAGTTGTTTAATTAAGTGATAATTATAAATTCAAGGGTTATGGGTTTTCAATTAACAAAGATAAAACAGTATGGTTTCATCAGACATAATGGATTAGTACGAGGTTCCTTACGGATACATAGGTTAGGTCCTTATGTGGACACCCATGAACTATTGGATCATTGCTTGTCATTTTCTTTGCGAGTTTATTTCTGTTAGAAAGAAATTCAGTGCTTGATGATTTTGGTGTAAAATGAAATTATGTTATTTAGTTTTCAATTACATCTGTATCTAAATCTGCTTAAATGTTATTTTGTACTGACTTTTATGATTGCAGATATTTGGAGATGATTCATTTTCTTTATCATTGTGACTGAGCCCTTGTTGCTGTTTGCGTTTGTGTTCATTTTGGTATTCAAGTTTTTAGATGGATAAATCAATGAATATGGGACAGTGGATAGCAGTTGTTAAGTTTTATGGGAAACAGATCATTTCATGGTTATTAGTTATCAGATCTATTCGTAGAATGTAATGGTTTCTGGAAAGAAAGAAAATTTTGTTTGAGACTTAATCTTTGAATAAAGAGTATTATTATTACTCTGATGAAAATTGATTGTAAACTATGAAGCTCTTAGAAGCGGTTGTAATGATTATATGTAATCAGATTGTTCTTTTAAGAAAAAAAAAATTATTGCTGTGGTTTTATGTGATTTATTTATGGTTGTTTCTTCCTTAGTTTCATCTTTTATCTTTTAGTATAGATGGGGTGTTACAAGTTGTATGTTTTTTAGATCAAATACTACTACTACTTTCTAACCATTGTATCAGTCTAAATCCTTTTAATCAAGGTTGACCTAACAGTCATTGTTTAAATCCTTTAATCAAGGTTGACCTAATAGTCATTTTTTAAATCCTTTAATCAAGGTTTCATTCTGATGGAATGTACTTAAGTCCTCTAACAAGGCTCACTCCTAATAGGGTGGTTGAAATCCTTTAATAGGGTCACACCTAGCAGTGTGTTTGTAAACCTTTGATAGGGTTGGTTTTTCACAGAGCTCACTTCAAAAGAGTGAAAATATTAGTAACATGTTACAAAGTGGTTTTTCCCAAATTGGGTTTCCACTATAAATCCTGGTGTCAAACTTGTGTGAATTTTTTGGTGTGAACATTTCTATGTTTTTCAAGTTAAATACTATTTGATAGTGGACTGCATGTTATATGTTTGTGGCATACATTCTTTAATGACTGAGTAATGTTGGTGATTATATCTAAGATTATTGAAGTGTTTAAAAGTTTAATTTATACATCTAGATTTGAGAACAACTGATTCACCCACCCTCTCTATTGTTCTAAATCATATTAAGACAAACATCAATAGTCCCTCTTAGCTAGGGAAGATAAATCAATCCAATGTCGACACTTAAGACACTTGAAAACATCAATCATATGATGTAAGCAATAAAAACATCATCCTCATGATGTAATCAATAGAAATGTAGTCTCAATATATGGAATGTCTCCATCAGTGATTCTATCCACAAGTTCTCAGGTGGATTGCCTCCATCGACCATTCTATCCACAAGTTCTCAGGCGGATTGCCTCCATCGACGATTATATCTACAAGCTCTTGAGTATTGGCCTATCAGAATGTCAACACATGACATTCACCAAATACTCTAAGTATTGGCCTATCAGAACATCAACATATGATATTCACCAAGTACTTAATAAGTTACTAGCCTGTAGAATATCAACACATGATATTCACCAAATACCTATCATATATCTATACAAAAAAAGTCTCATAGACTGTCAATGACATCTAACACTTAGTTGTTGATTTGCAAGGTATATCTAAGCTGAAAACAACTTATAGACCATCAATTTAGGCATCTAATACTTAGTTGTTGCTTTACAAGATGTATCTATACAAGCAACTTATAAACTATCAATTTAATGGCATCTAACACTTAGTTGTTTCTTTACACGATATATTTATGCAAACAACTCATAGGCCATCAACTTAATGATATATAACACTTAGTTGTTGCATTAATTCATCATGATCTATTTCAACATTATAAATAATATATATCATGATTTAAGTTATTTTAAGATCATCACCTTCCAATAACTTCTACAAATACAAGTGATAATCATTTGGAAGTCATCACTTCCTTATGATGTAAACAGGAGGTAGGCCCATTGAAATCATATAGTCACACACATATGAACTTTCAAACTCCCTCTGAATGTCAATCTTCAGATTTCCTCATCCAATGTTACCTCTAATGAAGTGTCAGACTCCCTCTCAGTCTGATATCAATCCTCCTTTTCCTACAAGAGCATCCCTGGAGAAGATCAAGGCAAATAGCTCTTATAGTATGTTATAGAAATACAAATAAGAGAGAGACTACATTGATTAGATAAATGTAATACTTAAGGAAAATAAATGTACTTATCTCTTTATTGATTCTATTGCAGCCCTCTAGAAACTTTTTCCACTAAAATTAATCTCCCTTATCTTCTCTGCAAGGATCTATTTACTTCTTGCACTTGAAGTCAGTAACAGAGTATATGGACAATATCACTTGCAATCTCTAATGACTAGTAGCAATCTTTTCTATATTATTATGTAATCTGCTTCAAAATATGATAATATTATTTATGATTTTACTAGTCATCAACAACAAAGATTGCACTTTATATCCAAAATTCACAACTAGCCTTATTCAAGAAACAAGTCACTCCATGGATTGATATTGTCACCATGTCATGCCTCTATGGTAACTATCTCCGTAAAAATCTCCAATGAATATCACATTTCCCTTCACAACAACAATAGTTCTCAAATATTACTAACCATTGCATATGAAAGGAAGCTCAATAGGCTCACAAAAATCCAATTTCCATCCATGTCAATTTTCACCTTCCAACTTATGCCTTGGGAATACTCATCCCCAACATAAACAACCCTACCTTTCCTAGTGAAAGGGATGAAGGCAAAAGAGTATCTGTCCTTAAACCAAGCCTTGGGCTGCATCCACTCCATCTTTGATGGCCTGGAGGAGGATACCCTTTTGGTGATGAGAGTTTTGTACAGAGCCCAGTAGAATATACCCTAGCTCTCCTCAACAAATTGCTTCATCTTCAATGCTTTTATGCTCACCATCTATCCTTTCATGCTTGTAAATTTATCACTCCAACGTAGATGCCCAAGGGTTCAAACCCTATCTCCATGCTCCTTTCACTACTCAACTTGTAAGAAGGATTGGCAAATGACATGTTTAAGGATACTTCTAGAAGCTTCGATCTGTTCTCAGGGGCCAGCTCGATTGAGATTCTAGAAGGAAAATATTTTTCCTCTGGAAGCTCACTTTCCTCATCTATTGAATCTTTTGATACCAGAGGAAAAACATCGCATCTAATATTGTCCACCTTGATGTGAACCTATCTCATTTGCAGCCTGGCTCTAATACCATGTTGATTTTATTAGGATCAGTTAAATGTATTAACATTGCCTCTTTGATATATATTTTCCAAAAGCATCAATCTCTCTTTTATATTATGGAAAACACATTGAGAGACATGTCCCTTCATGGGACATGTCTATTAATTATTATTTATTTTTATTTTATCAATTTAACTATTTAGTTATTATGAGAATAATTATAATCTAGTTATATATATATCAATTATTATATATATATATGTATATATATATAATAAATCATTTCTCATAATAATCATATCGTTGGTATTATTTATTTGACCGATGCTACAAATATCAACACTTTTTCTAGAGGGGATTGCCTTTTTTGGCTTCTCTATCTTCATGATCGAAGGAGTGGTAGTTGTAGAAGTTGTGTTGGAAGGATTACTAATATATTTGCATGTAATCCTCTTAATAACACCATGTTATTCTTCTATAAGACCTCCTTGAGTTCTAACATCCATATATTTATCTAGATTGCTATGAATATGTTTTGTGACTTTATTGCTATTAATTTCCATTTATTTCTCTTAAGCTATACTAAATTTATCCTTTGATGTGTCAATAGGACTGGAAAAATGTATCCTTTCATAATCCTCAACCAATTGTTTTGAGATTTCATAACCAAGTATTAGTATCCACTACATTCTCGGTTGAACTACTTACATTATGCAATTTCCAACCATGACAATGAAAGAGAAATCATTTTTGTACTTCTCAATAAATCATTTGGAGATCCTATCCTTGTTATGTATCTTATACTCTAAAAGTGTGAAAAAAAAGTGAAACACACATATTTTTAAAGTGCATCCTTATACATTCTCCATTTGGAAATCT
This sequence comes from Chamaecyparis obtusa, assembly GCA_027943335.1. Classification (NCBI taxonomy): domain Eukaryota; kingdom Viridiplantae; phylum Streptophyta; class Pinopsida; order Cupressales; family Cupressaceae; genus Chamaecyparis; species Chamaecyparis obtusa. Next base: position 27,139 of record BSBK01013051.1, read on the forward strand.
AGTGAGAAATAAGAGTGTCTAGATACAAGAGGACATGTCCATGAGGAGGTACAGTGTTAGAAAACTAGAATAGTAAACATATTGCTACAATTATGAATTGGAACACAAAATTCTTCTTCCTTTACTTGACTAACCATAGATTTTTCAATAAAATTCTCCTTAATGAGCTTGCATAAGTCATTTTAGTGTCATTCACAACCATGTAATGAGCTACAAATACTGTCGTAGTAGAAATATAATTTTCTTTGTTTGAATAATAAAATTTATTCCCAATAACTTGTGTTGCATACCTCCTATTGATTTTAGTATTAGATTGAGTCTAAGTGATGCATGGGCATTATAGGGTACTTGATGAATCTGCATGGTGGTGTATTGTTTTGGTTTTGTGTTACTCGGTTGCAGCTTTAACCGACGGTCTCCATTGTTGAAGGAAGCTCAGTCATTGAAGGAACTCGGTGAAACTTCTGGTGATCGGTGGAACTTGTACTCAGTGATGCCTGTGTTGCTCGGTGTTTCTTGGTGTGGTTGGTTTTTTCACTAGTGCTCAGTTGTTTTGGTTTAGCGACTAGAGTTCTTGGATATTTGGTTGGCTGACTTGGTGTGAGGCCTCACCCCGATCCATCATAGCACTATTGACACTTTCACATTAAGACACTTTATGATTTGATACTTTGATATACTATTGATCATTTTGATAGAGACTTATGATATTATGTTTGACGATGATGATTACATTTTGCGGACTATATTTTGATGTGGATTAGAACCTAGAACATATGGTTGATTTTGGTTATACATGCTTAGATATTTGAATTGATGAGAAGATTTGATCATGATTAGATTTGATTATTTCATGGATTATGCTCTAAGTTAGGAAGTAGCATGGATAATATGTCATGATGATTTATGAAATTACTATGTTTAAACATTACTGAATGAAAATTGTAACTAGGAATTGAATTCTGTATATTGAATAATGTTGTTGATTATGAATTGTATATGTGTGTATACATACATACACACACACACACACACACACACACACACACACACACACACATAGATATATATATATATATATATATATATATATATATATATATATATATATATATATATATATATATATATATATATATATATATATATATATATATATATATATATATATATATATATATATATATTGCATGTGATTTTATTGCCTTGGACTACTGATGCTCAAGTTTAGTGTGTAGGAAAGTGAACCATGAAATTATTCAGATAATTAGGGCTAAACACATGTGAATTAAGTAAAGCCAAGGTTTAATCTGATTAAGAGATTTAAACCTCGTTGTAATGTGATTTTGTTTGTAAATGTGATTTGTATGTGTGTTAATAGTTTGGATTCATGTTGTTAATTAGACATGTCATTGTGAATGTGATGTGTATTTCATGGTGTCACTTGACACCTGTATTGTACATGTGGAGGATGACATGTCAAATTAGGGCTTGGGCAAGAATCACCTAACCTTATAGGGTATTATATTAGCCCCACTTGCATGTAGATGTCTTATAGGGATCACATCAAGTTGGAACTCGGATTTGAACTTTAGGGATACTTTAGAGGGGTCAAAAGTGACCCTAGAGTGCATTTTTGGCCTAAATTAGCTAACCCTAGGGAGGTACCTTGGGTTGGGGGATATTTTTTACCTATGGGAAAGCCTATATCACCATTATGGCCATCCAAAAAGCATGCTTTTCAAAATTGGCGAAAATAGAGATGGCCACATGCATCTAACTTGTCCCACACTCCTTACTAAACCCATAATTAAGAGGGAGGACAAGAGGGAAGACCAAAGGACTAGAGGGCATGTCTCATTAATTTCTAGGTCTTGAGTACACCTTTGGAGGTTTTTTAGAGGGTTTGGAGACACTTAGTGGGTGTTCATCCACTCTCTTACTTTAGAGACAATCAGGGTTGGAGAAAGGAAAAAGACAAAGGATAAGGAGCTCTTCTCAACTTCATTCTTGCCATTTTTCTTGGACCAAGGTTGGTGAATTCTTTCCATGAATAAATGATCTTTCATTTTAGCTTTGTGTATTTTTGTTTGGATTAACATGTAAATCTTGTATAGTGTTCTTGTATGTAAATCTTGTTATTATTGTGTTGGGTTGGGGATGCATCTGGGTTTTGTATCATTCTTGTTCTTTTAGTTTGTGAGTGTTGTTCATGGGAGTTTAAGAAATTACTCACCCTTTAGGAAGGGAAGAAGTGGCCTTGGGTGAAGGGGTTAGTTGGGCTCTCCATTGTAGTGAGAGTATCTTCTCTTGGAGAAGAGGGATAATTTCATGGAGTATGGGCTCCATGAAGCCATGTTGTAAATATTTGTATTTAGGAGTGGAAATGACAAAATGTGTATATGGAAGGAATGTCAATGTAGCCTTGGGAAGGCATGGAAAAACTCTTGTTGAAAATTTGTATATGCAATGGCATTCTCTTCCTTGGAAAAGCCCACCTTCACCCTACTTCAATGGGTTTGGAAAACTCATTTGTGAAGCCTTGGTTGGGAGTTAATTGTTTTTTTGTGCATATATGTTGTTTGTGAGCATTTGGTTGTGTATAACCATTTAGCCTTGGTTCTCCAAGCTCGGGGGTGGTCTCCTTGAGACCTTGGATGTGAGGTGAGCTCTCCATGGTCCTCCCCTTTTATTTGTAGGTTTGAAGGCCATGTTTTTGCAAGGGATAAAGCTTTGCAAGAGTTTCATTTTGGTGTTTTGTGAAAGAAAAAATGTATTATGTTGTTGTTACTTTGATATCATTTCAAGAAATGTAATTGTAATAATGTATTTGAGGACTCTTGAGTCATAAACAGAGAGGCCTTGAGTTCTCTTTGGATTAGTTCTTGTAAAAATGTTCTTGTTCATTGTAAAATAGATTCAATGAAAAATGAGTAATGCAAATGTAAAGTTCTTGTTGAGCTCTATGACAGAAAATCAAATTTCATTGCATTTCTAACTCATGATTTCAAGTAGTGAAAAAAATGGTTTCTTGAAGCATGTTCTTAATAGTATTATGAATGATATTCAAGTTGAAATATGAAAGAATGGAGATGTTTAGATAATAAATCTAAATTGCATTAGCATATTGTTCCTTGAAATTACTTAATCCTAAGCTTTAGTTATTTACATTCATTATGTGTGTTCTTATCATGTCAAAAAAATTATTACTCAAGAAACTACAAAGAAACAAACAAAAAGAAACAAACAAAAAATCAAAGAAAATGGCAAAATGGAGACCTATAGGTCTCTGGAAAATGTATGGGAAAAATCCCATACATTTTCCAGAAACCACAGTCAATATTTTAATAATAAACATCCCCTACTTACCATAAACTATTCCTTGTTAAATAAGAAATTAAAAAAAACTATATTATTTGCTACTTGGGGATGGCTATTCAATGGTGGGATCCACCTGGGTCGCCACCCCCAAAAAGGACCCAAAAAGGTCCCTTAAAAAAACCAAAGTAATTTTTTTATATACAGGAGGATTAAATTAAGTTAATTTGTATATAAATGAAAAAATATATATAATAAAAAAAATTGTTACGTTTTTGCGTAGTATATTTTTTTGGACATGACACTTGGTGCATTTATTGTTGGTAGCTTTTGTTGCATTCTCCTATGTAGAACTAGAGGCTAACATGGATAATTAATTGTTTGTAAGGCTATTTTTTGAGCCGACTGTTGTTGCATTTAATATTTCTTTGTAATAGGAGCCAACTTGGCTTAAGAGTTAATTATTTCTTCCAGCTGACTTGTGGCTGAAGATTAGTATTTAAGGAGTGTTTGGGTAGTTGTTTCAAATTCAATTAGAAAATTTAGTGAGAAGGATAGATCTGGATCCTACGAGATCTTGAAGATCAGATTGATATCTGATAAGTTGTAATAGCAGAGCTAGTGGTTTGCATGCTTGGAGACAAGGAGATTTCTTGGAGGCTTGCAAGCTCAAGTTTAGATCTACCTTAGGGTTTTTATCAGTTGCTAATTTGTTTCAGAGATGGACTAGCTGGGAGATTGTAGAAATGCTTCGTGATTGTATTTGGCCCTAACTGTCATGCCCAAAAAATATACTATGGAAAAATGTAACAATTTTTTATTTATTTAAGAAAACTAGTTGTTGAATGATAAAGTTCATAGGTTCAAAGGATAGGTCGACTAAAATTTGGACAACCATAATGTAGGGTTACTAGGTCATCGAGTTAGGACAATTCACATCTACTAAAGAATGGCACTAGCCTACCAAATCCACCATCATGCTAACAAGACACTAGTTGTGGTGATAAGGCACAAGGTAAATTGAGGGTTTCTGCTAGAGATAAAATCCTAGTGGTAGGGATGGATTTACTAAGGTTAGCATGTTGAATTTATCTCGAGTTAGGAATCTAATTCGTGCATAGTATCTAGACATGAGTCGGTAGATGTACAATGATATTGATTCAAAGGCAGAATGGCCATCATGCACGTGTATAAGCAGAGTACACCTACAAATCAAATCAGTCCTATGTATGATTATGGAATTCCAAAACTGATTAATCTTTTACCCAATATTGTCCTCATGCGAGCTAAAAAAAGATGAACTACTTCTCATTATTCTAAGGTTCATGTATTACACAAAGCTACCACTAACTTTTCCTTTGGTAAAGTTTAATTGATTTATTTGTTAATTAATTACATTATCGAGTCTTAATAACCTTAAGTGGGTTATCGAATGAAATGCCTATTTAAGACAACTTTATCTAGTAACTAGATCTATATAATTTTATCCACTAATAAAGTGTACCATTAAAATAACTAATTTTATAAATATCTTTAGTCACATCGACATTAAGGGAAATAGACAAAGAAAAGTCTATAATCATAATAATAAAAATATAAACTTTAACTATTTTAAGGAAACATAATTGTCAATTTATAAGTATATTAATCTAAGTAAAAATTTATTAATAGTTTTAATGAATCTAAGGGAAACTTATTAAACATATCAATAAATTTATAAATATACTAAATTTAATTTAGTAACAAGATAAATCACATTAATAATTAAATGAATTAGCCCTTGTCTTTTTTTTGAATAAACATATAAATAAAAATTAGTTTTAAATTTCATTTTTTTTTTTTAAATGGAAAGTTTAATTAATATCTAAATTAAATAAATTATAAATATAAAAATTTAAAATATAAAAAAAACTTTTTAAAAAAAATGTTTTTAAGTCCCTTTAATGGGATTGGCGAGGCCCGCACTGGATGGCAATGTGGTACCCTATGCTATATCATACCGTACTACCATGGCAGTGTGATACCCTACAACCGCACAGTCGTCTGCCATGCAGTGCCGACCGTAGGGGTATGGTGGCTGTGGTCCCACAAAGAGTGGGGTCCATGCACTTTTCCCCCCTTACTCAATTAATTTATAATAATTTTTTTTTAAACATTCCCTTTTTCCAAAAGGGGTCTTACAAAAAGGTAAGCCTCTTTTTTTTTATTATATATCTATTTTTTATTAATATACAAATTAACTTAATTTAATCCTTTTTTATATAAAACAATTACTTTGTTTTTTTTTTAAGGGACCTTTTTGGGTCCTTTTTGGGGTGGTGACCCAGGTGGGTCCCACCACTGAATAACCATCCCCAAATAGCAAATAATATAGTTTTTTTTAATTTCTTATTTAACAAGGAATAGTTTATGGTAAGTAGGGGATGTTTATTATTAAAATATTGACTGTGGTTTTTGGAAAATACCTAGAAGGCCTTACAGCCAGGAATGTTAATGAAAATTTAGTTGAAAACATTGTTTTATTATGTGAATCTAAATTGTTGGTGTTCGGCTACATGTTTGGACTATCCTTAATTGTATCCTCCTTACTTGTCCCACGTCAGGTGTATCAGAGCTTGAAGATCTAGAGTGTGTAAACCAATCTCTAAGTTGAGGCTGTTTTCACCAAGACCTTGGTTGGTGATTTATTGCTTTGGGTTTTCCCAAATCTTGAAGGATGCCTCCGAGAAGATTAGACCCTAGAGTGATTACAGATCTCTATGATGTTGTGGAATCGAAGATTACAGAGAAGGTTAAAGTTGATTTCAGATCTAAGCTGGAATTAATGAAGAATGACATGATCACTAAGGTCATGAGAGCTATTGTTGGTATGTCAAGGAATCTTGGTACTGATGATGGTTATCAGGAAGTTGTTGAAGACTTTGAAGTTGTTGGATCTAGTGGTGATGACTGGATAGACAGATCTGGTGAAGACAAAACTAGTTAGTTACAAAGATTTGGAGCTTGGTTAAGTACTAGTTACCAAATGGAAGTTTCTGCTTTCTCTGGTACATTGAGACCTGATGACTTGATTGATTAGATTGGTGAATTCAAAGACTTCTTTGAGATTGAATAAATTGAAGATCCTCTTAGAGTAAAATGGAACAGACTAAGTTGAAGGGACATGCTGCTCTTTGGTGGAAAGAATTGCAAAGAGATAGAGAAGATGAAGGTGAAATGAAGATCAATCGATGAAGGTTGATGGTGACTAAATTGAAAGATAAGCTCATACCTACTGACTATGAGCTTGATTTGTTTAAGAAGTTGAAAAATCTAAAGAAAAAAGATTTGACTATGGAGGACAATACCGAGGAGTTCTATAAATTGAATATTTGGTCTGGACATAGACAACTTGGTAAGGAAAAGGTAGCTCGGTATGTGAATGGTTTGAGATTCAATATTCAGGATGAGCTTGGTATGATGAAGACTGATTTAGTTGAAGATGCTTATCAGTATGCTCTGAAGGCATAAGATAAGTTGAAAAGGAGAAAACATAGTAATCCCCAAGGGAAGGAAAAGATTGATCACTCGGTGAAGGATAAACTGACTATTGAAGATGAACTAAAACTTGTGGAACTGAAAAAGAAGACTGGTAGGGTTATCTTTAAGGTTACTTGTTATATTTATGGTGAAGAAAGACACCATTCTTTTGAGTGCACATAGAATAAATTTGGTGATTGAAGGACTACTGTGGTAAATGAGAACATTCAGAGTGAACCTAAATTTGAGAACTTGTTGGTTCAGAGAACATTGCTCGATGCAAATGAGGAACTTTGTCAGAGGAGTAAATTATTTAGAACTTAGTGTAAGTATAGAGTTAAACTTTGTGATGTAATTATGGATAGTGGTAGTATTGATAACCTTGTTGCTAAGGACACGGTTTAGAAACTTGGTTTGAAGAGAATGAGACATCCTCATCCTTATAGGATTGGCTGGTTAAAAGATGTTCATGCTCTGGAAGTGAGGGAGCAATACTTTGTTGATTTTTAGATTGGCCAGTATAAGGATCTAGTGTTATGTGATATTGTGGAGATGAATATTTGTCATATATTTCTCGGTAGACCTTGGCAATATGATTGTGAAGCTATGTATGATTATGTCAAGAATGTGTTTACAGTTGAGAAGAATAACATGAAGCTTTCCCTGATGCCTTTTTTAGATACAAAAATCAGTAGGAGAAACTTGAGCTTTGGTAGCTGAGATAAGTTGAGAAATTCTGAAAGGATGGATTAGTATGGAGAATAATCCTGTGTGTTATCCATAAAAGATTTGAAAAGATAGAGGAAACAAAAGTGGATGAGTATGCAAGGTGAAGAGTTGAAGGGCTTGTATCTGAAGAACCGGTTTGAGGTTAATGTGCTGAATCCCAGAAGATGTTCTTCCAGCCCATGAGAACATCTTTTGGAACTTGGGGTGTCTGATGCAGAGGCATTCTAGGGTACTCGATGAATCTACATGGTGGTGTGTTATTTTGGTTGTGTTACTCAGTTGTAGCTTTAACCGATAATCTCAGTTGTTGAAGGAAGCTCGGTCACTAAAGGAACTCAGTGAAACCTTTGGTGCTTGGTGGAACTTGTACTTGGTGATGCCTATGTTTCTTGTTGTTGCTTGGCATGCTCAGTTGTTTCACTGGTGCTTGATTGTTTTGGTTTACTGACTGGAGTTCTTGGAGATTTGGCTGGATGACTTGGTGCATTTATTGTTGGTAGCTTTTGTTGTATTCTCCCATGTAGATCTAGAGGTTGACATGGAGAATTAATTATTTTTAAGGCTATTTAAGAGCCGACCATTGTGGAATTTAATATTTATTTTTAATAGGAGCCGCATTGGATTAGGAGTTAATTATTTCTTCCAACTGACTTTTGGATGAAGATTAGTATTTAAGGAGTGTTTGGGTAGTTGTTTAGGAGTCAGTGAAAAAGTTTAGTGAGAAGAATAGATCTGGATCCTACGATATCTTGAAGATCAAATTGATATCTAATAAGTTGTAATAGAAGAGCTAGTGGTTTTCATGCTTAGAGACAAGGAGATTTCTTAGAGGCTTGCGAGCTCAAGTTTAGATCTACCTTAGGGTTTCCATTATTTTATGATTTGTTTCAATGCTAGACTAGATGGGAGATTGCAAAAATACTTTGTGATTGTATCTGGCCCTAACTCGGAAGACCTTACAACTGGGCACGTTAAGGAAAATTTAGTTGAAAATATCATTTTGTTGTGTGATTCCGCATTGTTGGTGTTTGGCTACATGTTTGGACTATCCTTATTTGGATACTGCTTACTTGTCCTATGTCACTAAGTGATTTTTCAGTAGAATCTATCATTGAAAGATCTTTAGCCTCTTTCACTTTTGTATATTTTATCTTTGGTACAATACCAGTATCATTGAAACCCATCAAAAACTTCATTACCTCCTTGGATATCATGTGAAATTTTCTATCCATAGGAATGTATCATGAAAATGGATCATTTCCATTCTTACCCATTTGTACTCTTCAAAAAAGTTAGGGAAGTCATTCCAAATGTCTAGATTCTTGTTGACCAAAACCCCAAAATATGGTTTGACCTTCTCATCTTTGGTAGATAAAAATTTGTGCCACAACTCAACCATCTTAAAATGATAAAACCCATCAAGTTTACACTTAAAATACATTTTTACATCCTCAACAAGGATAACACCATAAGGAAATCAAGATAGACATATTGTCAAATTGTTCTTGGTGGAAATGTCTAGGTAGGGTTTGAACTTAGGGTGAGGTTTGGTGGAAGAATCAACTAAAATAGGAGTGGATGTTCCAACCATTATAGAAAAGTGAATGAAATTACTAAGAATAATACCTTTTAAACTAGTTGAAAGCCCTAATTCGCTACTGAAATCCCTAACTCACAAAAAATCTTCTTTTCTCCTTAGCTCTCACTGAAAGTCCTTTTTATCTTTGTGAGGTAAATGAGTTGCCAAAATTGTATTTAAAGAATGATCTTAGAAGAGATGCCCTTAGTTGTGTTTAATTCATTGTAGAACCACTGCAACCACTTTTATTGAATGCAAATATTCCTTTTATTTTTATTTTTACTTAAGAATCCCTGAGAGAGTAGCTCAAAAATTTTCATAACAATTCACATCTTTCAAGATATGAGACAAACATTGTAATTTTATCCCCCTAAAAATAGCCAAAATGATACTAATTACTGTAACAAAGGTTATCATTAGAATTAGAGCAATTGCCATCCTTCTTTATGTATATCTTCTTCATCTCTTCTTTGATCTCTTCTTTGTTAGTTAAGTCTACTTGACAACAATTGATCAATTGACCTACTTCTAAAATTTACTGCTTTATGTTCTAACTTATTACAATTGAAACAAAAACCATTAAAATAATTATAATTCATGCTTACTCAAGATTTTACAAAAGCCTTACCTTTTCCCACTTGATCAAGTGGAGTCTTATCTTCGCTTACAAGAATCAGTTCTTCCTTTTGGTTAAAATTGTTGTGAGAACATTCACCAGTTTTACATCCAAGCCCTTTCTTATCTACTAGAGATCTCTGTATTTTCATTACCTAATCTAACTTTTTCAAACTAATTTTGAATCTTTCTTTGATTTTCTTGTTTTCTTCTAGATTTGACTTAGGGACTTGACTTCTTATTTCTACTTTTCACATTCATTAAATTTTCTCTTAATCACATTATTCATATTCCTCTTGATCTTTTCATCTTCTTTTCTTCTGTCGCTTAGATTGACGATGGTGTCATTTTTTATCTTGAGTTCATTTCTTACTTCCTTATGTCTTGATTTGAACTTCCCAGTCTACTCTTTTAATTTTCATATATAGTCATTTTCCATATCAAGGTTTTATGATAGTATTTTTTTCTCATCTTCTATTGATTCTAGATCTTCATATATCAACATAACCTCATTCTCATCCATGGTGGATGTAGGTGTAAAATTATCAACATCCTAGATCTCCTTCAAGTGGGTAGACTTTTCCAAAGGAACTAGTTTTGATACCAATTGTTCAACATTTGATATACTGAGAGTGGAGGGGTGAATCGACATAACCTTTAAAAATTTAATATATTTAAGTAGTTATTCACATAACATACTTCAAACTTATAGGAAATAAAAGTTGAAAGTAAATAACAAGCCACCATATAGCTCCATATTTTTATCGTGGAAACCCAAGACAAAAAAAACCATGGAGAGGGTAACTCTCAAGTATTAACTAAGTGGTTAATTAATAAAAGGGTGTCTCACTTCCAGTGTGGCTAATAGTACAAAATTAAACTCTTAATATTTCATCTATATATGCATAGAGTATAATTCATGTTGAATTGTAAATCTCCTTCTATACCAAAATATCTAGAATGATCTCATCAATGAAAACCATAAAATTAGGGTAACCTAACAATGCAACATAAAATAATCAATCATAACCATTGACCTTCTATAACCATTTCCCTTTGGTTAAATTTCCAGGGAACATCAAGTTGATCGATGCTAATTCATTGGTTGTAGGGGTCCTTGTGCCCATTCTATGTCAAGGAAAAAATATTTTGTATTGCAAGAAGAGATGTATGGGCTATTTCTTCTATTTGTAGAGTCTTTAATTTTGCCTCCTCTTGTCACTTCTCGAGGTCAAATTGCATATAGATTGGATTTGGTCTGATTGGTTTCTCCTATTAATCAACCGGAGAAGGATTTGAAAATCACATGTAATCAAAGTTATGACTGAACTCTTCAAAAGATAGTTTTGTATATTCTTTCTAGATTCTTCTCCAATTATTTTTCAATACCTTAGGTTCCATGATTGTTATTTTATTTTATCATACATTAATAGAAATCCTAGTCTTACCTCTTTTCCTAATCTGATATACCATGTAACTTTCTTGCCTTATATCAGTTGTTTCTTTTTGTCTTCTAGGTTTGCATATTGTGTCTACTGTTCTAATGGATTCCATAGAGTGAAGACTATCCTTGTTTTTTCTCATTAGTTTTGACCTATATATGAGCTTTTTAAGGTATTTTAGAGTGAAACTTGTGTATTTGGGAGTTTTATAAACATTATGTATAGTTACTAATAGAGAAGATCCAAATTTTTAATCTTAGTGCATCATCCCCCTTTCCCTTTCTACATTCCTTCTATGTTTTCCCTCAAAGCAGTAGTTTTAGGTGAATCCTGATTGTAGAGGAAGACAACCTTCTATGGAGACTCAAACTCTTTTTTCAAGTCACACACTTGGAGGTTGTTTTAATGTTTCATGAGGTTTCTTAGGTTGATAACCACCACCAAAGAAAGGGTGCATACTTCTGTGACAACAGTTTTTGGCATGCCCAGTGGGATGAACATTCAAGATTCAAATCAATATTTAGAACCTCCAAGGATGGGTCATTCAAGATGCATTCACTGATATTTTTTGTTTTTTGCAATGCCAACAACCTTTGGAGGAAATTCAATCAAACACCACGGTGACTTCGAGTGCAATATATACTAGTTTCAATTCCAAGTGTCAGTATGTGTAAAGATCATTTATGATCTTTTATGTTTTCAAGTTTTCTATGAATTTGCATCTTTTATAAAGCTCCAACATGGACACATTTCATAGAAATGCATACCATTTCTCCCCATATCATTAAATTCCTATCCCTCAATCTACTATTATCAATATCAATCCAATCCACAACTTGGTTATGGCCAGCATGTTCAATATGTATACAAACCTCCCACCCCTTCTCCATCTACCTTTCTTGCAAATAAAATTGATAATCTTTTTTCCATGATGTTGACCTTCCTAAGCCATATGAACATGAAGCTTCATGAACAAGATGAACAATTATAGGATTAGGACTTACATCTTGATGAAATTAGTAGGTAGTAGGAAATTGACCAAAAATAGGTGGAGATGGCATACCAAACATATCAAGCCAAAAGGAGGAAACAAGTGTCAAGCTTTCTCATATGAAATAAATTGAAGAACATGAGGATCCTAGACAAAATTATGCTAGCTTTAGACATATAAATTCCCCTCCATCACAAGATCCTATTAAATAACATGAGGTTAATTCTTATAGTTTCTTTCCAAATCCTTTTTTTGGGAAAGAAATTGATGTGGTAAGTTTTCATGCGAATGTGCATCATATTTCTATAAATCCTCATTTAGTACAAGAGGAGAAGATAGAGTCAAGGTTTCCATGTGAGGAAGAATTGCATCCTGCCACTTATATGCCTTCCCATGAACTAGAGGAGAAAATGAGGAGCTACAACACAAGGACACTAAGAAGGTTATACCCATTTAGACCTCTCTGCAAATTGTGATTGAAAGAAATGAGGAGGATTTAGGCCTCTTATTAGATGAGCTCCTCTTTTTTATTGATACATGGGAGGAAGAAAAATAAAAGGAAAAGGTTCCCATCTTTGAGGATAAAATCATGGGTTATCAAGTTTTAGAAGGGGAAGAGAGATTAGACTTGCTACAAAAAAGAAGAAGAGAAACATCATCAATTACAATAGGAAGACAAGCACACACAAAAGGATGAAGAAAATATGGATGCAAGGTATGAGATGGAAGATGTTTTTTTCTAGAATCATAATGGATTTTTTCTCAAGGATTGACACCATACTGATATATCCTTATAAGGTGGCTCCTAAGAAACATGATGAAAAGGTGGGATTATCTTCCAACAAGGAGTATTTGAGGAGCCACATTCAAAATGACAAGATAACAACATTGTAGATCATAAAAATAAGGTCAAGATTGATCTCTTTGACCTAGTTCCATTAACAGGATGCCCTATAAGGCATCTATCTCTACAAAAAATTGCAAGTTGCCTCTGGTCATGCTCATGTTAGAGAATGAGGATGAAGAGAAAAAGAAGGAGCAACTTCTTTCTTAGAAAGATATTTTTCTGGTCTTGGAGATATTCTTTGTTCTTGGTACTAGGAGTGCAGTCCAACAAGTTATGGTATGCTTGTCATGTTTTCTACCTTGTCTATTTTCCTAGTTACATGAAAGAACCATGAAATTGGTAAGGAGGGGAAGCTACTTCAATAAACTAGCTAATGGTTTTATTCAACATCTTTTATGTAATTATTTTTACATAGTAGGTTAGTTTAGTTTTCATCTTTCCAAGAAGTACATGAGCACAACCATTTCTCAGAGATGACAGGTTTTGATGTTTTTGTTCAATTATAGAGGATTTTAGTTCCTAAAATATTAGTGAATATGTTTCCCATTTAATTTATAGGCTATAGATTAGTTATATTGAGAGGGAAATTATTCCCATGAGCTTCCAAAAATGTTGACCTTTTGTCACCATTTCTCTTCAGTTAAATTTTCCAGGGTTCATTGAGCTTCAGTATTAGTTTTGGTACCAGTTTCAATTTAAGTGTCGATGTCAATGAGATGTTTTTCCTCATTGAAAAATTGTAACAAAGGGTTGGGAATTTTGGTTTGTGCATGAAATATTAGTAGGACATATATTGTGTCTCATTAAGTCTAATGTCTATCAGTAGAAAAAATTAAGATCATTGGTGGACATGTTGTATTCATTGGTTGGGTCTCTTAGCAATGGAGAAACAACAAATGATTAGGCATTTATCACACAAATTCTTCTAGCTACTTTTCAATTTAGGCATAACCATTTTTACACTCTTGGTCAACTTGTCTAGTGGATCAATTTCCATTTATTGGTTGTAGTGGTCCTTGTGCCCATTCTACATCAAGGATGAAGTGTTCCATATTGCAAGCGGTGACATATGAACCATTTATTTTTTTTCTAGAGGCATTCATTTTTCCTCTTCCTATTACTTCTCAAGGTTAACCTGCATAAAAACCAAATTTGTTGTCATCAATTGCTCCTTTTGTAACTCAACCTAAGAAGGGTTCAAACTCTACCTCTAATTAGAGTTATGCCTAAACTATTTAACATGAAGTTCTATATAGTCTATCTAAGTTCTTCTTTGATTCTTTGCTAGTAGATTAGGCTCTACGATTTTAATTTTCTTCTATCATGCATTAATAAAAATAAGAGTCTTACCTCTTTTCCCAATCTGATATCTCATGTATCTTTCTTTCCTTGTATCATTTGTTTCTTTCTATATTCTAGGTTTGCATGTCATGTTTTCTATTCTCATGGATTCCATGGAGTGAAGACTATCCTTCCTTGTTGTATCCCATTATTTCTAACCTACATGTGAGCTTTGTAAGGTAGATTATAGTGAAACCTATGTGTTTATGATTTTTATTGGTGTAATGTATAGTTACTAAAAGAGAAGATCCAAAGTTTCAATCTTGGTGCATCACCCTCTCTTTCCCTTTCTTCATTCCTTCTCCCTTTTCTTTCATGCCCAAAAATTAGGGCAAAATACACACAACATTTTTTTTTAAAGCACAAAACACCAACTAGGTTACACACTAAGGTACACTCTCAACTTGAAAATGAAACACATCGACCAACATAATTCAAATTACAAGGGGGATCATGGCATGTGTTGGCTTGCCAACATCCCTTCTTTGTCATACTGCATTGGCCAGAGGAAACCCTAACTAGGTTTAGCATGAAAATATAAAAAGGGAATTAACCCAAGTCAATAATCCAGATTAAGAGGATATAATAAGGTCAAAAATCAGGCCATCAAAACTTAGGTGTTCAATTAAAGATGAACAAATCAACAACTTCAATCATAACCCTAATGGCCCCTAACTATTACCATGTAACCATTTAGGGTCAAATGCATAATTCAATTTAATGGGTTAAAAGGGATAATGTAATCATGAAATTACCCTTAACATAATACTAGGGTTATCATACTATTAATAATTAAACTATAATGTGGTTTGATTAGTTGAAACAGAATTAATAGATCCCTTGATTTAAATATAATTTATTTAATGTTCAATAAACATTAATATTATTCCAACTAAGGGATTTAAACATTTAAAATAAAATTGTAATTACTAAAAGAAATTATTATTATCATTATTAGGGTGAAATAATTCACCCAAGTCCCTCCTAGGATTTATAAAATTATATATTCCCCTAATAATCAAAATATTTAAAGAAAATAGAAAAGATCATTAAAATAATAATAAATAATTAATTTCTTCAACTTAAATAAAATATTAATAAAGTTCAAGTAATATTAAAGTATAATAATTTAAAAAATCTAAGATCTCAAATATCAAAATAATAATTAAATATAAAATAATCCCATAAATAAATATCCAACATTTTAGAGTTCAAAAATAATCAAAATAACCATTTAATGAACAAAATTTTTAAAAGTCCAATAAAGAAATCTTGGGATACAAAAAGTTAAATTAAATAATATTTTTAAAATCAAAATTTCAAAATAGAAGGGAAATAGTCATCTGTATTAAATACTAATAACCAGTATTAAATTTGACAAACCTGAATTAAATAAAATTTCAAAATAAAATTTAAATTGTTTTTGGCTCCATAGGCCAACCCCAACCCTAATTTTGAAATTAGGGTTTGGCCCAAAAATAAAACATGGCCAAAACCCTAATTTCTCCATTTTGGGTTTTGCAGGTTGGCCATGAGCACATTTGAAGAAATAGCAAAGGGGAGTATACATACAAGTATACAAGGGTGTATATACACATACAAGTGTATATATACTCCCATATATACTTGTGAATATATTCATAGCATGAATCTACAACAATGGAGGATTAGAAGAAATTCAAATTTCCTCATGAATACATCAACAAGGAAACAAGGTATAATATTTAATTAGTTTAATGTTGAATCTCTATTTTAAATTGATGCAGGGGCATTCTTGGTCCTCAATGAATCTGCATGGTGGTTTGTTACTTGGTCGGTGTTACTCGGTTGTAGCCTTAATTGATGGTCTTAGTTATTGAAGGAAGCTCGGTCGCTGAAGGAACTCGGTGGAACCTCTGGTGCTCGATGGAATTGGTGCTCAATAATACCTATGTTGGTTGGTGTTGCTAGCTTGGTCAGTTGTTTCACTGTTGCTCGATTGTTTCTCTGGCGCTCAATGGATGGTCTTATCGACTGGAGTTCTTGAAGATTTGCTTGCCTGACTTGGTACATTTATTGTTGGTCTCTTTTGTTCGATTCTCCTATGTGGATCTGGAGGCTGACATGTTGAATTAAATTTTTGTAAGGCTATTTGGGAGCTGACTTGTATTGCATTTAATATTTGTTTGTAGGAGTTAATTGTTTCATCCAGCCGACTTGTGGTTGATGATTAGTATTTAAAGAGTGTTTGGGTAGCTGTTTAGAAAAGGTGGTAGAGAACTAGATAAGTGAAGTTGTGGAAAATATCCTATGAGATCTTGTAGATTAGATTATTATTTGATAGTTTGTATTTGCAGAGCTAGTGGTTGAGACTTGGAGACAAGGAGATTTCTTGGTGGCTTGTGAGCTCAAGTTTAGATATGCCTTAGGGTTTCCATCAGTTGTTGATAGTTTTCAGAACTAAACTAGCTAGAGTTGTACTAGATCTTGTTGATCTTGCAGAATTACTTCTTGATTGTAATTAGCTCTAACCAAGAAGGCCTTATAGTCAGGCATGTTAATGAAAATTGAGTTGAAGAACTTGTGTTTTGTGTATCCTGCTATGTTGTTCTAAAGTTGCAAGGTTGGATTGTCCTTAATTGGATCCTCCTAGCCTTGACCTATGTCAGGTGGTATCAGAGCTGAGTTGATCTTGTTGTGGAGTGAAGATTGATCTTGTGAGGGATGATCTTGCAAAATTGATCTTGTTGGTGAAGAGATCATATGATTTGATTTGTAGATTCGTGGCACTGAACTTGTGAAATCTTGCCCTAGTTGTTTGTGTGAGGTGGAAGGTTGCAATTTGACTTGCATACAACTTGGATATTGTCACAAGGTGGTCAGTCTAGAGTTTGTTGCAGATGGTTTCTCTTATCTTTAAGGATGCCTTCGAGAAGATTGGACCCTAGAGTAATTGTCGATCTCTATGATACTGTGGAATCTAGGATTACTAAGAAGGTGAAATTAGATTTCAGATCTAAGATGGAACTGATGAAGAATGACATGGTCATTAAGATCATGAGAGCTATGACTGGTGTACCTCAGAATGTTGGTACTAAGGATGGTTATGAGGAAGCCGCTAAAGAATTTGAAGCTACTAGATCATGGTGATGACTAGAGAGATAAATCTAGTGAAGAAAGAATTGTTCGATTGCATAAATCTAGAGCTTGATTAAGTAATAGTTACCAAATGGAAGTTTCTACTTTCCTGGTACCTTGAAACCCGAGAACTTGATTGATTGGATTGGTGAACTTCAAGATTTCTTTGAGCTGGAAGAAATTGAAGATCCTCTTCAGGTGAGATTGGCACAGACTAAATCGAAATGATATGCTACTCTTTGGTGGAAAGAATTACAAAGAGATAGAGAAGATGAAGGTGAAATGAAGATCAATCAGTGGAGATTGATGGTGACTAAATTGAAAGCTAAGTTCATACCTGCTAACTATGAGCTTGACTTGTTTAAGAAGTTGCAGAATCTGAATAGAAGGATTTGTCTGTTGAAGATTATACTAAGGAGTTCTACAAAATTACTATTCAGTCTAGACATAGAGAACTTGGTAAGGAAAAGGTAGCTTGGTATGTGAATGGTTTGAGATTTAATATTTAAGATGAGCTTGGTATGATGAAGATTGATTCTATTGAAGATGCTTATTAGTATGCTCTGAAGGCAGAAGATAAGTTGAAGAGGAACCTCTGGTGCTTAGTGGAACTAGTGCTCAATAATACCTATGTTAGTTAGTGTTGTTGGATTGGTCGGTTGTTTCACTATTTCTCGATTGTTTCTCTCGCGCTCAGTGGATGGCCTTACCGACTAGAGTTCTTGAAGATTTGCTTGGCTGACTTGGTACATTTATTGTTTGTATCTTTTGTTGGATTCTCCTATGTGGATCTGGAGGCTGACATGTTGAATTAAATGTTTGTAAGGCTATTTGGGAGCTGACTTGTATTGCATTTAATATTTTTTTGTAGGAGTTAATTGTTTCATCCAGCTGACTTGTGGCTAATGATTAATATTTAAAGAGTGTTTGGGTAGCTATTTAGAAAAGGTGGCAAAGAACCAGATAAGTGAAGTTGTGGAAAAGATCCTGTGAGATCTTGTAGATTAGATTGTTATCTGATAGTTTGTATTTGCAGAGCTAGTGGTTGAGACTTGGAGACAAGGAGATTGCTTGGTGGCTTGTGAGCTCAAGTTTAAATCTACCTTAGGGTTTCCATCAATTGCTGATAGTTTTCAGAACTGAACTAGATAGATTTTTACTAGATCTTATTGATCTTGCAAAATTACTTCTTGATTATAATTGGCCCTAACCTGAAAGGCCTTACAAGCAGGCATGTTAATGAAAATTGAGTTGAAGAACTTATGTTTTGTGTATTCTGATGTGTTGTTTTGAAGTTGCAAGGTTGGACTATCCTTAATTGGATCCTCCTAGCCTTGACCTGCGTGAGGTGGTATTAGAGCTAAGTTGATCTTGTTGTGGAGAGAAGATTGATCTTGCTAGGGCTAATCTTGCGAAATTGATATTGTTGGCAAAGATATTGTATGATCTAATTTGCAGATCCATGGCATTGAACTTGTGAAATCTTGCCCTAGTTGTTTGTGTGAGGTGGCAGGTTGTGATATGACTTGCATACAACTTGGAGATTGTCACAAGGTGGTCAATGTAGGGTTTGTTGTAGAGGGTTTCTTTTATCTTTAAGGATGCCTCTGAGAAGATTGGACCCTAGAGTAATTGTTGATCTCTGTGATACTATGGAATCTATGATTATAGAGAAAGTGAAATTAGATTTGAGATTTGAGATGGAATTGATGAAGAATGACATGGTCGCTCTAATCATGAGAGCTATGACTAGTGTACCTCAGAATGTTGGTACTAAGGATGGTTATGAGGAAGATGCTAAATAATTTGAAGTTGTTGGATCTAGTGGTGATGACCAAAGAGATAAATCTGGTGAAGATAGAACTAGTCAGTTTCATAGATCTGGAGCCTGGTTAAGTAATAGTTACCGAATGAAATTTTCTACTTTCTCTAGTACCTTAAAACCTGAGAACTTGATTGATTGGATTGGTGAACTTGAAGATTTCTTTGAGCTGGAATAAATTGAAGATCCTCTTTGTCATGCCCAAAATAATCAACCAAAACGCAACCAAATTTTTTTATTTTTTTTAAAGATGAAATGATATGTCAAGGAGTTTCATTCAATGGGTTAAGTGTAAGTTAACATCAATTATGCCCGGAGAAATCTAGGTGTAAGTTTATAACTAATGTTGTAAGAGTCAGAGTTCAAAGGGTGGGACCCTAGGGTATACAGTTTCTAATAAAAACTTATGCTCATGATGCATTCGAGGTATCTAGGGCATTAGTCACTTATTCAATTCCATACCATTTAATTAATTACTTAAGAGGTGTATACATACCTGGAACATGACTACCGAATAAGGTTTTACTATCAATTAAGATCCAATAACGATCCTAATGATGTTAACTAGAATCCCATGTTATCTATACTTTGAAAGTTATATTAACGACTATAAAAACACCTTCTAGGGAAAGGGCTTCTTAGGGTTCCTCGATATGATATTCCAAGGTGCCAAATTAACAACTTATCTTAGTCACCCAATTAGTAATGACATTCTAGTGGTAGAAAACATAATTTGAAAATAGTGAGCTATACGTTCAGTTGATCTTTTCTTTTTGAACAATTCTATCTTATGAGGTTTTTGTCTAAATAATATTTGAGATCCTCTTAGCTAACTAACATCTAGTTAAATTAACTATTTAATCCAAGGCCAACTAAGTTCTATAGGTTCCCCAGTGCTAATCATTGAATAAATTGAATTATAGTATTAATTTGGATTAATACATTAATTTCTGAACAAAACATAACTAACTGACTAAATAAATTATTAACCCAAAGAGTAATTCCATCACTAAAGGTTATCCTATAAAAAAATACCAATAAAATATCTTCTAACTAATTTCTAATATTACTAGATTATTAACTAGCAATATAATCTAATAATATTAGGCTTGGGACCATGATCCATAAGTTCCTTTAACTAATATTTGAAATAACATCTAATCAATATGTGACTAATTCTAACTTATCTTATTGCTAATCAGGGATAATAGTATTACTAGGGATTAATAAATGTGAAGTAGTAAGACTAAACAAATACAAAATAAATACTAATTACAACTTATAGATAACCTATCCTATACTAACACCTACTAAACTATGACTCCTACACCTACCACTCATCAAGTCTCCCCTATTCCCCAAGGCCACTTGCCAAGTGGGGGTTGACATGACCAAAATATATAATCTTAGCAATGATAACAAATGTTTTAATTGCTAAGCCTGCGTGAGTATACCAAGGAAGAAAACTTTTCTTCTTCTTTTTTCCCATGAAAATTTTGAAATCCATCATAGGGATCTGCACTCAATAAAGTGACAATAACTAGGGCCCACCAATTTATTCATACAACACAAGGAGGGGATTTTTTGCAGCCTCCAATGGAGTAGGTGTATGACAGCATGTTTAGGTATGCATGGCAGAGTTAAAGAAGGTCGACTTTCCATCAAGGTAGGTACATCTCCCCATGGTACATGAGGACCTTGAAAAGTGGTGCAAGAAAAGGAGGGGGGGGGTCATATAAACACATTAACACATGTTGCAAGGAGAGTTTTTTTTAATTTAAATGTTGCATCCACTTGCCAATGGCTTGCGCAGGAAACTACAAAGATGTTTTTATAAGTTTTGATTTAAATAAGTATTAAAGGTATGGGTAATTTGGAGGGGGGTCCCACTAGATGCATAGGGTAAAGCAGACTTTATGACATTTTTTAGCAAACTTTATATTAATAGGAATTAGTGTCTAATAGTTAGGTTAGGCTAGGAGTTTAGACTTAAGTTAATACTAATCAGGAACATAATGTAATGAAGTAGAATATTCTCTGTGGTATGGTAATAATGTTATTCCCATACAAATTTCAAAGATTAATTTGCTCTAGAAAAACTGGAAAATGTCATTGTAAGAAAATATGGTTTCTCCTTCCTTTCCTTTCTTGCTTATTATTTTTTTTGATCCATTTAAATGCATAGATTACTAGTGACTAAACTAAGGAGATTTGTAGGTTGAATATATTAGTTGTAAAAGATAATTCCACATAGTAATCCAATATTTCACTTGTTCATTGATATATACTACAATTTGAAGAGATTTAGAGGTGATAATGTTATTCTCATCTCAAGTAGTTTCTATTGAGTTTGAAGATTGTCTAAGGTAGGATAGAATATAATAAACATAAACAAATTCAATCAATACATTAAGAGATTCCCAATATTCATTTCAATGAAATTTCTTCCTTAAACAATACATTATTTCTTCTTTATCAACTTGGATAAACATTTAACATGAGAGATTTACACCTCCATTTCAATTAAGTAGAATGCATCAACATGATAGAAAGGAATCCTTATTTACATTTCAACCAATGAAATAACATTTGGTAACCATACATGAATGATAGTATCAAAAGAACATGATTTTCTCAATTCCCTTACAATATACAATTTCATGGTGCTCCAATAAAGAGAAGGATAACACTATCCAAATCCAAAAGTATGCTCCTACTACAAGGAGAGGTTTCTTCATTACAAAATGCATCAAAAATGAGGATCTTACTTCCAAGATCTACCAAAAAAAAGACATGTGGTGTCTCCATACAAACACATCCAAAGAATGAACTCCATCAAGCTTCTTCTACATGAATCAAGACATCAATACCTGCAATAAAAAGGGGGAGAACCATGGGATGCTCACCTCCCAACCTAGGTCTCCATGAGACCACCCCCGAGTTTGGAGAACCAAGGCTAAATGGGTATGCTTCAACAAATAAAATGCTCACAAAATACACATATGCATATACAACAATTTACTCCCTCCCAAGGCTACACAAATGAGTCTTACAAGCTCATTGAAAGAGGGTGAAGGTGGGATTTTCCAAGGGGAGAATGCCATGGTATTCAACATTTCTCAACATTGGTATTTCATTGCCTCTTCAAGGCTACACAAGCAAAATCTCCATACACATACTTTTCTCATATACATCCTCAAGATGCA
The DNA here is from genome assembly GCA_027943335.1 of Chamaecyparis obtusa. NCBI lineage: Eukaryota > Viridiplantae > Streptophyta > Pinopsida > Cupressales > Cupressaceae > Chamaecyparis > Chamaecyparis obtusa. Next base: position 49,665 of record BSBK01013051.1, read on the forward strand.
AGGATACCAATGGCTTCAAGGTGCCCATACACCATGAATTTGTCCCTCTTCTCCAAGAGAAGAGACTCTCACCACATGGAGAGCCCAACTAACCCCTTCACCCAAAGGCCACTTCTTCCCTTCCCAAAGGGTGAGTAATGCCTCACTCCCATGAACAAGAACTCCCTCATTCAAGCAAAATAAAACAAGAAGGTTACATGAATCCAAACCCAAATCCCATCCCTTACAACACAATATCACAAAAAGAATACAATTCATACGCATGAGAGAGAAAGAATCCATGCTAATCTATTGAACAAGTAAGAAAGCTTCCATGGAAGTGAGTAACCAACCTTCACAAGTGTTATGGAAAAAGAAGTTTGAGAAGAGCTAATCCACTTATCCTTCCTCAATCCAAACCCTAATGTCTCTAAAAGTAGAGAGTGGGTGAACACCCACTAACTCTACCAAGGGCCTCTAAAAAGGCCTCCAATTTCTACCCACCCACCATCAATAAATGCAGACTTGACCCTATGGTCCTATTATTATTTTTTCCTTGTCCCCCATGATAAAGATTGAAAGGAAAGGGTAGAGTTGGGTAAAGATCAAGACTTATCCAATTTTCGTAGCTAAGGGTAAATGGGTCATAAAATGGGTTACCAAGGTCACTAGGGAATTGTGGACATGCTCAAAACCTTCCTAACCCATACCCCTATCACTTAGGTACTTTAATAATGCCAAAAATGACTCTTAGAACCTCTTATTGGCCTCTAGAAGTGACTAGAATAAAATAAATTTAAATAAGCACATAACAAGTGTCAAGTGACACTAACGATTGCACATTACATACAAAATGCCATGTCCTGAACAACAACATGAAGTTAACTAATAACACACATGAAAATTCATATTTACAACAAGTTCACATTACAACAAGGTGTTTAATCCCATATCAGATTAAACCTTGGCTTACTCAGTTCACATATGTTTAACCTTGGTTCTTCGAATAATTCCATGGTTATCATACCTACACACTAAACATTGAGCATCAGTAGTTCAAGGTAGAAAAATCACATAAAATATACATATTTAATTCATGATTTAACAACGTAATCTATATGTAGAATTTAGTCCTAATTGCAAATTTTTCATTCAATAATGTTTAAACATCATAATTACATAATCATCATGACATATCATCTATGAAGTGATCAAATCTAAACATGATCCAATATTCTCATTAATTCACATTACTGAACATGCATAATCAAAATCATGAAATACTCTAGATTCTAATCCACATAATATCATAATCATCATCAAACATAATGTCTCGAGTCTCTGTCAAAATAATCCACAAGTGTATCAATGTATCAAAATGTGAATAAGAAAAGATGCTATGATGGGTCAAGGTGAGGCCTCACACTCTTCAGGTGAGATTGGCACAGACTAAGTTGAAAGGACATGCTACTCTTTGGTGGAAAGAATTACAAAGAGATAAAGAAGATGAAGGTGAAATGAAGATCAATCGATGGAGATTGATGGTGACTAAATTGAAATCTAAGTTCGTACCTACTGACTATGAGCTTGAATTGTTTAAGAAGTTGCAAAATTTGAAACAAAAGGATTTTTTTGTTGAAGATTATACTGAATTCTACAAACTTACTATTTGGTCTAGACACAGAGAACTTGGCAAGGAAAAGGTAGCTTGGTATGTGAATGGTTTGAGATTCAATATTTAGGATGAGCTTGGTATGTTGAAGATTGATTTTGTTGAAGATGCTTATTAGTATGCTCTGAAGGCAGAAGATAAGTTGAAGAGGTGTTGGCATGCTTTCAACACCCCAAATTTTAAAATTTGAAATCAGGTCCCATAGTGAGATTCCCTAAGTTGTCCTGATATATTGTATTAGTTTTTTCTAACCATGTTTTATGAAGGTCATGTTTCATGAAGAAGAAGCATTAAGAGCAAGTGAGATATTAAGCTTGAACCTTGAAATATAGTTCAAAGTTCAAGGTTCAACCATCAGATGTAAATTATAACAAGCCTTGGGTGGTAGCTAGTCCATACAATTTTATGATGCTTCATTTCTTTGTAAATGTACTAAGGGGAAGTGCTTCAATTTCAAGCATTCAGAATGATTCAAAGTTTAAGGTTCAAAGTCTAAAAGCATGGTGCAGGATTTTAAAGTTCAAATTTTAGAGTTCAATGTGCAGAGTCAATTTTCAAGCTCAAAATACAAATTTTGAAATGCAAGTTCACTAGTCCAGAGTTAAGTTTCTAAAGAAAATTTTGATGGTTTGATAGTATGGTCTTAGGCTTCATCAACCCCAATTATAGAACTATTGCTGGCAATGATATCCCAATAGAATGAATGAGATTCATTAATATGGTTGGCCTAATATAACAATGAAAGTATCACTACTAGTTTGTGAAGGAATTTAAATGCAATTCTCTGAATGTTAATAGGGGCACGAGCAACAGGATTCACATTTGGAAAATGGACCCGTAAACATCATTTTGCCCACTTTTGAAGATGAATTGCACATATGTAAAGAATGGTCCCAAACAGTTTGACAAAATGTCAAAATATCACACCTAATTTATAGCAAGCATCAATTAGTGGTCTTTCCCATAAATCACACCCAATCCTATGGATTAGAAGTGGATCAAATGAACTTTCCAAATATGAAAGTGACCAATTTTCTTTCCTATCACAAAATCAATATGTGATTTGTGCATTGTTAACTGATAAAAGAAGGAAAATAAGGAGAATTTTGTGTGTAGAAAAGCACTTTCATTGGATAAATTTACAAAATTTCCCAATGGTCTTTTTACTTATAAATCCATTGGAAACAATGCAACAAAATGGATGTGTTCTTAGGCAGATTGAAATTGTTACCAAAGATGTGAAAGTGACTGCAAACTCTGCTTTTGTAAGGCAGATTTCATGATAGTCATATATACCTGCACTCTATGGCCAATATCTTTTGACTCAATGATTATTTTGTTAATCACTCCAGTCAGAATTTAGAAAACTAGGATTGGAAAACCATATACAAAATTAAGGTCAATCCAATAGTGGAATAAAAAGATATGCCTCCTGAAAGAAGACCCAATTGTACTGGCAGAAGTATTTTTCAGCCTGCTCAGCAAAAGGAATATTCTTATTATGATTTAACATATTACAATGTCACTTGTTAAAACATAATTTAATATATAAAGATATACCCTTATGAAATTGAAAATTAATATGTATGTATACTTTCAAGAAAATAAGGGAAAGAGAAAATATATTTCCAAGATTTAGTTACAAAGGGAAAAACTGAAAAGTCACGGGGATGTTTTTTTTAAAAGGGGGATATTTTCAAGAAGAGGGGGCTTTTTCTTCTTTTCTAGAAGTTAGGTGGCTATGGGGGAAGAGGAATTCTTGGTTACTAAATGTAACAGGGAAAGGAGGAGTTAATGCATTTTTCATTTTCTTAATAGTTTGATAGGATTGTAGGGACAGGACAATCTTGTGGTTGTTTCTGTTATGTATTTGGAATAAAAGAAAGATATATATATATATATATCAGACCTTGTGATCTAAAAAATGTATGTTTCCAATTGGAATTGGTCATGTGGTCATTTCTCTTATAATTTGAATGTAGTTCTATATTTTATTTTAGAGTTAACAAATTTGTTGGTTTGTGTATTCATGTTATAATATATCAAGGTATTTAAATCCTTTGATTTCTCTATGATTGAGAAAGAATGAATGAATGATCTATTGGTCATTATTTTACCTTTTCTCTAAGTCTTTCACATTACAATCACATTCATTCCATAGTGATGGATGAATGTTAGCATAGCCTTTGTGTCTTCCGGTCAAAGACATAATCTATTATTTAATACACTGTAAATCTTTCTAAGAGGGAGTTGTACCTCACAATTAAGAGGAGGGTTATCAATCCAGTGATAACTCATCCAACTATTAGTAGAATTTGTGCCTTCATTCGGGCATCTTGAGTCATTATTTTTATTTATTTTTGAAGGAAAAATCTATTTAATAACAAGAGGAAACAAAATAGCAACTCCCAAGGGAAGGAGAAGATTGATCACTTGGTGAAGGATAAACTGATTTTAGGAGATGAACAAAAACTTGTAGAACTGAAGAAGAAGATAGGTAGAGTTATCTTTAAGGTTACTTGCTATAATTGTGGAGAGGAAGGACACCGTTCTTTTGAGTGAACATAGAAGAAGCTTAAAGACTGATGAACTGCTGTGGTGAATGAGAATGTGGAGAATGAACCTAAATCTGAGAATTTGTTGGCCCGGTGAACATTGCTCAGTACAAAGGAGGAACCTTGTCAGAGGAGTAACTTGTTCAGAACTTGGTGCAAGTCTAGAGGTAAAATTTGTGAAGTAATTGTTGATAGTGGTAGTACTGATAACCCTGTTGCTAAGGACATGGTTCATAAACTTGGTTTGAGTAGAATGGGACATCCACATCCTTATTGGATTGGCTGGTTGCAAGATGATCATGCTCTAGAAGTAAGAGAACAATGCTTTGTTGATGTTCAGATTGGCCAGTATAAGGATCTTGTATTATGTGATATTGTGAAGATGAATAGTTGTCATATATTTCTTGGTAGACCTTGGCAATATGATTGCAGAGCTATGTATGATTGTGTGAAGAATGTGTTTATTGTTGAGAAGGATGATAGGAAGTTTTCCCTGATGCCTTTGCTAGATACAACACTCGGTAGGAGAAGCCTGAGTATTGGTAGCCGAGTTGATTTGGTGGATCCTGAAGGTATGGATGATTAGTGTGAAGAACAAGCTTGTGTGTTGTCAAGGAAAGGCTTGAAAAGACAAAGGAAGCTAAAGTGGAAGAGAATGAAAAGTGAAGAGATGGAGGACTTGTATGTGAAGAACTAGTTTGGGGTTTATGTGCTGAATCCTAAAAGACGTCCTTCTCACATATGAACATCTTTTCAAACCTGGGGTGTCTGATGTAAGGGCATTCTTGGTCCTTAATGAATCTACATGGTGGTTTGTTACTTGGCTGGTGTTACTCGATTGCAACCTTAACCGATGGTCTCAGTTATTGAAGGAAGCTCAGTCGCTAAAGGAACTCATTGGAACCTCTAGCACTCAGCAATACCTATGTTGGTCGGTATTGCTAGCTTGGTGGGTTATTTCACTATTTCTCAGTTATTTCTCTGGTGCTCAATGGATGGTCTTATCGACTGGAGTTCTTGAAGATTTACTTGGCTAACTTAGTGCATTTATTGTTGGTATCTTTTGTTGGATTGTCCTATGTGGATCTGGAGGCCAACATGTTGGATTAAATTCTTGTAAGGATATTTGGGAGCTGACTTGTATTGCATTTAATATTTGCTTGTAGGAGTTAATTGTTTCATCTAGTTGAATTATGGCTGATGATTAGTATTTAAAGATTGTTTGGGTAGCTATTTAGAAAAGTTGGCAGAGAACTAGATAAGTGAAGTTGTGGAAAAGATCCTACGAGATCTTGTAGATCAGATTATTATTTGATAGTTTGTATTTGTAGAGCTAGTGGTTGAGAATCGGAGACAAGGATATTGCTTGGTTGCTTTTGAGCTCAAGTTTCGATATGCCTTAGGGTTTCCATCAGTTGCTGATAGTTTTTAGAACTAAACTAGCTAGCATTGTATTGGATCTTGTTGATCTTGCATAATTACTTCTTGATTGTAATTGGCCCTAAGCAAGAAGGCCTTACAACCAGGCATGTTAATGAAAATTAAGTTGAAGAACTTGTATTTTGTGTATTCCATTGTGTTGTTCTAAAGCTACTCTGTGTAAGTGTTTACACCTTCATGAAATTAGGACAATTAGCAACAATTCTATGAAAAGACAATGGAAATTTAATCTAAAAAATTGCATTTAATATCCATATCATCTCATGGTTCTCTATCTAAGCTTGGTAAGTAGAGCTCTCAACCTTATTCTCTACTAGTGACAATCCTAGAATGAGAAAATTATGATGAAATGCTTAAATCTAGGTCTCAATTCTCAATTTGATACAAAGATTAACTTAAATGTTGATGATAATGCTCTCAAATCTCACTATTTTCTCTCAAAATGCTCAAGATATTTCTCAATTGCTCTCAAATTTCCTATAGTGATGATGCTATCCATTCAAATTTTTTAAGATCCTTATGCTCTCAAAATGACTTCTATTTATAGTAAAATCCCAAGGGTAGGGGGTAGAGTTACTTGATCATGGTTTAGCCTTGGTTGAGTAAAGAGCTTTGAAATATTTTTAAATGGGGGGAAAATTTAAATAATTGTCTCAAATGTTTGGACAAGTAGACAAATTTGAGTGGTTGAGATTCAAAGTTGAAAATGAGTGATGAAGATTCAACAACTTGGATTGATCCATGTGCATTGTGTTCTCAATTCTTATTGGTTACTCAAATTATGTTGAAAGATATTAGGATTAATTAAATTTGATCATTTAATTAAATTAGCCATGTAAGGAATAGATTAAATTTCATTTTTGATTTAAAACTATAGAATTAATTGATTAAAATCAATTATATAGTGCGAGTGATCCCTTTAAGCTTGTATTTAATTATTTGATGTCATGATTTGATTTTTCCTCTGATTTAAATGATTTTGTCCAATTTTGATTAATAAATGTCCATTTAAAATTGATTTGATCCATTTTGATGAAAATCAGCATTTGGTTGAGATTTTGCAAATTTGGATGATTCTAAGACACTTGCCTAGTTTTTGGTGTCTACAAATGCCCCTCTTTGAATTGATGTGCGTAGTGCATTGATTCAAAGAAAATTGCATGTCTTGATCATTGATTCGATACTTGATTTATTGATACAAAACTGATTTGAAACCTAATTTGAAAATGATGCAACATGCCCCATTGATAATAGTTCAAAATTTTAATGCCCCAGATTCAATATTGATGCAGATTTGATACTATGATAATGCCCCCTCAGAAATGAAATAGATTGATCTTTGGATAGAAAAATATGATGAAATTGTTTAAAAATAGATCCAATATGTTTTCATTTCTAAAAAACATCAATGATAATCAAGGTCACAACAAATGCCCTAGTTTGATGAAAGAATTTGATGAGAAAAGCTATGATTGAGAAAATATTGTTGATGTTTGAGATAATTTGATGATGCTTGGATATCACTTGATGTCAGTCAAAATCACTTGGTTGATGTTGTATTGATGTCAATTGGATAGGATAAGCATGCTGATGGATTGATTGGATAAACTGATAATTTTCTCTCAAGATCTAGAGATACAAACAAATGGATTGATTTTCCTTCCTCAAGATCTAGAGTTAGGAAATTTAATGTACTCAAGATGAGAAAATGGATGATATGATAATTGATTGACATAAGATGATCAATTGGATGATTCAACTGATTGATATTCAATTAGATTGGATTTGATGAGAAGATTAATGGTGGGAGGCTGATAGATAGGGTCATTTGATATGAATCAAGTGTAGATGTAGATACAGGTAATGAAGAGAATTAGGTTGCCCCTAATTGATTAGATGATGAGGTTACCCCTAGGTGAGCAGATGCATAGAAATGATAATCTTGGATGTAGCATTGATCAATTTGATGAGTCGGATATTTGAAGACATTGATTAGGACATTGATGATGTAATCATGATTCACTTCCATCCCCTTGATTAAGGAAAATCTCATAAATATGCAAGTAATCTATCATGAAAATGCAATGCAATGCAACTAATTGTCACTAGCTTTTAGCAAAGAAATGCCATAGAGATATATTTTCATCATTGAGCATTGTGGGACCAAAAATAAAGTACAACCATCACTGACCACACCATGATGATATGAATACCACTTTTTATCGCATTTGGTAACCTTTAGAAAATTAGTACAACCCTCACTAGTTGAATAACCAACTATGGGAGTATGAATACTGGTTTTAACAGATTCAATATTGCAATTGGATTTTGGTATTAAGATATGAAAGATCTAAAGAGCCAAGGTATTCTTTTGCATAAACAAACAAAGGTCAACCCTCCATCCTATATGAAAGGCCTCAATGCTTCTTTGATGACCATGTTGTTAGACGAATTTACATAAGTTGTTGGATCTCCCTCAAGACAGTCACTCAAATGCAAGACAAATATCATGTCTCCATCATCGCCAATCTAGTTAGAACATCATCGATTAGCTAAAAAGATATGATAAAAAGAGATTCAATAAAGCTCATCAAAAAGCTTCAAGTGTTTTGAAATGTATCAAGATTTTGAAAAAGAATTTCCAAACATTCTGATCATTTAAGTGATGTCAATTTTTAATCCTGAATAATAAAGTTGGTGAAGGCTCAAGGATCAAGTTGTAGGATCAAAATACTTGGTTGTGAACAATGATATCCATCAAAGGTTCAACAAAAATCTCTCTTTTGAAGCTTTGATAATTCCATCTCTGATATGTGATAAAAAAAATAGATAGTGCGTATCAAATCTGTTTGAGTTTAATGCAATGTGTCATATGAATTGATGTCTGTTTGTTGAAATCCACTGATTAAGATCAAATGCCCCTAGTTAGATAGGAAAAATGTTGGACTTGGGAAAACTTCCAAAATATTACGAAAGCTCGGTTTATGCAAGATGCAATTCAAAGCACTTTATGCAAACATTTTTTTTTTGGATTTTTGGATTTTTACTTTTTATATTTTTAAATTTTTTTGGATTTTTTTAGATGTTTTAGATTTTTACTCTTTATATTTTGTATTTTTACCATCTCTCAAACAAGATCACATTGGTTTTCCCCCAATGTCTAGCAAGATATAGGACATGAAGGATGGATTTGCAAGATGATGGATTAGAGATGGAAAGGCCATGATGGATGAAGCATGTGAATGTGACCCGTAGGACCATCTCCTCAATATTACCCAAGCTAAGGAAAAATGATATAGAAATGAGAAGCATGTTTTTGGATAAGCCATGGAAGCCAATGATGTAGTGCTAGATAGCCTAGGATAACGATCTACTATCATGAAAATGAGGGATCCAAAAGAGTGGACATGTCAAGAATTTTTTGATAACAAATTTTGCACTTCAAGTTCTTCATTTTGATCAAGACCAAGGGGTCAGTTTGGGTAAGATGTGCATAAGATAACACAATCAGGATAAAGGGGTGATGAAGGTTATGAAGGGATGTTTTGGGATTATGGAAAGACTATCAAGGAATAACGAAGGTGAATTTGGAATAAGAAAGATCATGATAGGGTAACATGGATGCAACAAGTAAATAAGTTGATGGAAAGGATAACGGATGTCAAGATACTTAGTGCTCATGGATGGGTTCAACCTTGTCAAGATTAAAGGTGAGAGAGGGAATATGGATGTAAGTGAGATAAATGATAGGAAGATGGAGGATAGCATGAATGAAACTTGTCCCTAAGTGTAGAGTGCAAGGAGGAATTACGCATGATGCTTGTTTGCCAAGTTTTCATCATGGTATTTGTCTAAGGTGCCACAAGAAGTGGTTTTTCACTAGAGGAAAAATTTATTTCTCTTTACTTTTTCCACCAAGGTTCCTATTGCTAGGTTTTCACCAAGGCACTTTTTTCTCTTTTTGTCTCTCTTTTTTTTATTTTTTTATTTTTTTTATTTTTCAATATTTTCCCAACATCGGGATCTTTGGACAATGGTCTTCTGAAAGATATTCTATAATAAACCATGGGTATGACTAGGATGCTCAAAGATATTGATAAGGTGATGACAAAGGATGAATATGGAGGATAAAGGTAGGTGGTGGTAAAGGTTTTATGCAATAGATTGGATAGGAGGGATGGAAATATGGAAAGTAGGTGTTGGAAGACAAATGTGAGGATAAGAAAAAGGTATGTTGTAGATGGAAATGTTGGCAAGATCAAATTTGACACACGCTTTGAAGAGTGGTAGAATGATGGAGGAACAATAGATGAAGGAGGTAAGGATCTTTTTGAGGTAGTGGATTTTGGGATATAAGAACCCAAATTAGACTTGGAAAGTGGAAGATGTTTGGAAGGAGATGGAGTGGAAGCCTTTGAAAGCTTGAATGTCAATTTTAATTTTTCTTTTGTGTGCAAGTCTTTCAAAAGTGACTTGGGAATCCACAGTCTTTGATTTTTATTTCTATTGTGATGCTTTTGAATGCATTTCTTTAATGAGGGATTTAGGAACCCACATTTTATTTGATTTTTCTTTTTGCTTAGTGGACCTTTACGATCTTTTGGATATTTCATTTTTCTTTCCATTCACATGTTGATTAGATGGGACATTGTGATTTTCTTACACATATGGATTCTTGGATTTATGATTTTTATGTTGCACATCAAAATTGCTTCCAAAAGACTTAGTAATTGTGGATGAATAGGAATAATATGGAGGGTTCATATGGATTGGTGTTTGGACATTCTTCAAGTATGTGTGCCTTTGTTGATCTTGATACATGGTAGGGTAAGTGAATGGAGATCTAGGGATGATAGGAATGGAGGATGGAGGAATATATGGACCTAATATAGATGGAAGGGATGAAGACTTTTGTTTTGGGACATAGGAACCCAAAATGGATTTGGAGGATAGTGAAGGCATAAGGTTGCATTTGAATGGAGGGATATAATGTGTGAAAGGGATATCAACATCTTTGGAAGGAGCTGCATTGATGTATGAGGGTGAATGTGGGCCTCTAATCCAACCACACACACAACATAGTCCTTACTCACATGATCAAATTACGAGAGAGAGTATGAATTACTCAATCTAAAATCCATCATGAAGTGACCTGTTGCCTCCTATGTAGATGGGGTGTTTAATTATTCTCAGATTGGAGAGCCAACAACCATAAGACCGATTCTACAATGGAGGATTTTCAAAAAGCTATGAAGATGAGCAAACTGAATTTAAGCTAGGATGAATGCAATTTAATCTAAGGATGCTTTGAAAGAAATATAAAGTGCAGATTAATCTAAGTACTTGAAACGAAATATGAGATTAGATTAAGCTATGAGAAAATGAACAAACTACGTAAAATGAATGTGCAATATTAAGCTAAATGAAAATCATACTAATATGAAACAAAAGCTTTGATTTAATGAAATTGAGACACAAAAAGACTATAGTTTAGTTACTCTCAAAAAAATTGCCTCCTTCAAATGAAAAATGAGGTCCATTAAATAGAGAAGCCCAGAGAGGGAATGAAGAGGTTCTTGATTTAAAACTCCTGACTCTTCATTCCCATTTGAGACAAAAATGCATCGAATTACTTAATTAAAAGAATGGAATTTGCCACATAGGGGAATTTTCAAATATCTTGAATTATTAATTCAAAATGAGTGTCCATTCAAATAACAAGTAATTATTAATTCCTTTTTATGGGTAATTAGCTAAAGGGGGTAGATTTAATTTAATTAGCAAGCACTTAGGACTCTAGTATTTAATTAATTTATCATAGGGGTAATTTAGCTAATTAAGTCAAAGACTTTAGGAATTAATTTTAATATTTGATTAATGCAATTTAGGGTTTTTGCATTTGACATCGAGTCAAATTAAGTCAAGTAGGAGAGAGAAAATTTCTTAGGAAACTAGGACTTTGAAGATGTAAAATTGATGAAAATGTACCAAAATTGATTGAATTTATGAGGTGCCAATTTTGGGGTATTACATTTGCCCCTCTTTGAATTGATGTGCGAACAACGCATTGATTCAAAGAATAGTCTGAAGTGATAGATGACGAGGATTTCTAAAGTCCAAGTTAGATTGCGAAGACAACAATCTTAGAAGAGAACTAGAATCAGGGTTAGATTGCCCCAATACCAATTGATGAAGATGTAGATTTAGGACCGTCTCTAGAATCAGGGTTAGATTGCCCCAATACAAAGCTTAGCCCTCCGAGACCTAGGTTAGATTGCCTAGATAATGATTTGAAAGAGATTTTGAGAGCCATCTCCAAAATGAAGCTTAACTCCCAGGAATTAGGGTTAGATTGTCCCAATACCTAAAAAGATTTTGAGAACCATCTCCAAAATGAAGCTTGATTCCTGAGGTTCTGAGTTAGATTACTCAGATACCTAAAAGATACATGATAAGATGACAAGATGAGAGGCACTGAGATGCCCCTAGAAATGAGAAATAATGATTTAGATCAGACTGATTCAAGAATTGATTCAAAAAGATTCAATGATGCAATCATCTTTCCCCCTCGGGAGTGAAATCAAAAGATGACACCCCAAAAGATGATTGACAACAAGAAGCTGCAGAGAAAAAGCAATTTGAACTAGATTTGAGAAGCTGTAGAAGCAAATCAGAGCAAAGAAGAGGTCTTGTTGACCAATTTTGACCATGGTTGACCATGGTTGACATTGATGAAAAGAGTGAAGATCTTGAGAACATGATGCAAAGATGAGGATCTGGCAGGAAGATGATGCCAAAAGGCTGACTGCATAAGCATCCAATCCCAAAGGATCTCAAAATTTAAAACATGATTTCAGGCTATCTAGAGATGTCAAATTTTACTTTCAATCCCAAAAATAGATTCAAACTAGTCAATTTAGCCAAGGGTGCATTTTTTGTGCAAAATAGAGTACTTTTGAAAATTAGGTCAAAAGCTATATAAGGCCCGGAGGGGTCATTTTCAAGTCATTGTTCATTTTCATCTTCTTGTGATTCTAAGCTATGAGAGAGAAATGGAGGGTCTCCTACTTCATATGCACCTATTCAAGTGCTCTTGATGACACACCCAGCCACCGGAGTATGACGCACCTGTAAGTAGTTGATAAACCTCCCTACATTTCAATTTGTACTACTTTTTTAGGTCAAATTAGGAAGATCTAGCTAGGTTTGAGTCATGTTCTTCCAATCTTGCATGAGGAAGTAGTTTCCTCGCACTGGCCTAGGTCTCCCTTCGCATGAGACAATGGTTTCCTCATGCGAGTTTGTGTGGGCTCTGTCTGGAAGCTCACGCGAGCTAAAAGCTAGTCCCGCACGAGCTTTCTCCTCTTCGTGCAAGGTCAATTCCTATCTCGCATGAGAAAATAGTTTCCTCACATGAAACACTATTGCAGAGTTTGAATCCTTTGTCAAAATTTGTCCAATTTGTGTAGAATCAGCCAAGTAGAGTGTTGTAGAGTCTTGTCTAGGATAGATGCCTTGCTACATTTGTTGTTGTCATGTTGAAAACCATCATGTTTGAGGTACTGATCCATTGTCATTTCTTTCTTTCTAGGTTGACTTCCCTGACATCACCTTCAGGACATACCACCCCGTCATTATGACATTAGTTTAGAGATTGATGGATGCAAAGGGTGCTCATATGGATGCACTTGGTTTGGGATACTTGCATGATCTACTTGACACTTGGGTAAATCACGATCTTCTTACTACACTTGTAGAGCATTTCCATTAAGAGATGAACACATTCTACTTTTTGATGGGGGAGATGATTGTGACTCCCGAGGATATATATAGGATCCTAAGGATACCCATCCATGGTACTCACGTAGAGTACGATACACAACTATGGTAGGGTATAGTAGCCTTGAGGACTATCTTCAGGGATGATCTAGTGATGGGTCGGGTCATCTCCTGGGAGGATCTGATGTGTAGATATAGTGGTGCTCACCTATTTCCTATTGTACTTGTGATGTTCTTGAGCTACTACCTTGTTCCAAATTGAGGTCAACATGGTTTAGAGTGCAGTTGGGGAATGATGCTATAGAGGATGCTAGCTAGACCAGCAGTTAGATTTGGATGGGGAGAGTGCATGCTTGCACACATGTATCAAGAGATGCATGAGATTGTATACCGAGGCACAAGGACCATGGCAGTAGGTGTTTTTGTTCTACGGATCTGGGCCTAGGAGCATCTCCTCGTGTGTAGGCCAATTTTCCATGATACATGACAGGCACTAGAGCCTTATATATATAGGTACTTAGGTGTCATGACCTAGCCTCTACTGGGTAAGATAGAGCAGTGGAGAGGGCAGCTAGATCATATGGCAGCTATAGTCTGGAGACCCTAGGTGGCTACTAAGCCTTGGGATGATGCTCAGAGGGAGCTGTCACATATGTTTGTTTTGCATCCACTGATTGGATGTAGTGTTCATACTATAGAGTGTTTTTTTGTCACATGTGTCATGTGCTAGTTTGGTAGGTAGCAAGACATATCATAGGAGTACTACCCTTATGCTCGCTTCTCTGACAAGGTAAAGAAGAGGTGGCATGTGAGATTAGATCCTGGGCGGTGTGCTATAGAGGCACGCATTATAGTGGCACAATGGGAATATATGGTGGATGTCACCAAAGTAGGGGTGACACTTGCATATAGGGATCATTTGATTACATGTCCTCATTTGAGGTTTATAGATCCTATAGTTATAGGAGCATAGTAGCAGTTGGCGCAGCAGCAGTAGGCACCAGATCAACAACCACTAGCTCAGTAGGTTCAATAGCCTATACAATAGTAGGCTACACAGTAGGTACCACAATAGGGACCACAAGTATAGCAAAGAGTTTTGAGACCCTGAGTAGGATAGACTAGCATCCCTACTAGGACTATGGGTTCAGATCCAAGAACTGGGAGTAGTGGTACACAGCAGAGATCCACTAGGTAGTGAATAGGGGATACATCACAATAGGCATCACTAGATGACAATACAGACATCCCTGATATTCCAGCTGGACCAAGTACATTATAGCTATAGGAGGCTCTTAGGAAGAGCCATGAGAGAGTTCGTTAGGTCCAGTAGGAGCATGATGACTATCACATGTGAGTCATCAAAGAGGAGATCTGTGTAGCTGATAGGGATGCTGAGCTTAGATAGGTACAGGAGGAGCTGGCATGATCTAGAGTTGAGATGAGGTATGAGGCTACTCAAGCAGCATATTATTATGTAGCTTACTATGGTGTTGTTCCATATCTATCAGAGCAGGTGCCACCATTTACTGAGTATGCAGGAGCTCCATGGGCACCACCACTAGTACCTCCATAGCAGGCACCTCGACAGGCACCACCATAGGCATTGCAGGAACCTCCAGAGTAGGCACCTCCATAGTGACCGATGCCTCTTCCCCAGAGACCACTGCCAGCACCTCCTCCAAGTGGTGTAGGACCAAGTTAGCATCTTTTGATACATTTTTACCTTGTAGCCCATTTTTGATACTGTGCTTGAGTAGCATCTTCTCTTTTGTACATGACATTATTCGAGATATATATGAGATCGACAGTTTGATATCATCGTATGTGTTGATATATTACTTTGAGACATTGATGCTTATGAGATGTTACTTAGATTCTTAGATGTATGGATAGAAATTTATGAAATGCACATGTTTCTTTTTTTGAATATGCAATGTGAAATGCAGTGATAGATGGATAGAATGTATGCATATGTGAAATGTATGATTTATGCTTATAGTGAATGCACATGTATATGCAAATGAATTTATGGATGCAATGGAAATGAAATGAAAATGCAATGGATATGTAATGTATATGGTACTTAATCATCTCATGCAGGGTTGTCGCAATATATGATAGGTACTAATCAAAAGGATAGATATGTTCAAAGATCGAGAGCAAGGACCGGACACTTGTACAGCCAAGAAGAAATCGAGACAAAAGATGAGAACCTTTGATGAAGACAATCAAGAGAATAAAAAAATATCATCTCAAATTCAAGCTTAGCATGAAGAATGCAAACCTAAGCTACAATGCAAGCCTAGAATGAAAATGCAAACTTAGAATGAGTGGATGCAATCCTAGGACTTGGTTGTTGGACTCACCATATTTATCATCATAGAGCCTTTTAAGTTTAAACAATCACAAGATGCCACATAATCCTCACTGATATCACTATCATGAGAATATGAATATGACATGAGTCTTAGATTTGTCAAAATGAGATGTAAGCATTAAGGCACAAGAGGCCAAAATGACTTGAATACCTATTCCTTTTGATTTAGCAAGTTAACATTAGCATCAAAGCACAATTGCTAGAATGACCTGAATGTTACTTGCAAACAAACACATAAAAAATGTAGGAGTTTCTTCTTTTTCCAAAGATCGCTCGCAGTGACCCTTATGTTCACTTAGCAGAATGAGCATTTACAATTTCACTTGAAGTAGAAAGAAGTCACTCAAAAGACAAGGAGAAGAACTAACCTCACCAAAGCGTCCATATAAAAGGAGTCAAGGTACACATGGCCATCCAATACAAGATGAAGGCTCTTATAGATGGACACCCTTCTTATATGAATTCTTTGGATCATTGGAACTAAACTAACAAGCAAAAAGCAAAGGAAAGAATCAAAGAAAACAAACAAGCACTCAAAGGAAACAAAGCTCAACATGCTTCAGAGGAACACAAAGTTAGTTTTAGTTTCAGTTTACGTTCATGTTCAAGTGAATTGGAGTCGAATCAAAAAGATAATGTTTGAAGTCTCGATGGGATAGCAACAGTAGGAAAACATAGTGAGAATCACTGGTGACCATCGCGAGAGACAAAGTCTCAAAAAGATATTGGGAAGCTAATGAAGTATCGGTAGGAAAACATAGTGAGAACCACTGGTGACCGATATGAGAGAGATCCTCAAGGTGAGAAATCTCAAAAGGTACTAGCAAAACATCAACATGTAGATGCAATGAGAACCACTGGTGACTGATGTAAAGGAGAGATCCCAAAAGAGAGAGTTTGAACAAGAGCTAGGTATCAGTAGGTAGGCATAGTGGGAACCACTAGCGACCGATACACAAGAGATCCTCAAAGAGAGAAATCTAAAAAGTAGCTAGGCATCAACAGGTAGACACAGTGAGAACCACTGATGACTAATACATGAAAAGAGTTTTTGAAAGTGATAGGACAATGCCCCCTATATAGGCAGGTGCCCCCAAGTGTTAGTAGTTCCAATTGATGAAGAGTCAAGCAAAATCTCGAAGACAACTGAAGGCAAGAGCATGAGCTAGAAAACCAAAGTGGGAAACAAACTAAAAGTAGGAAATAAACTAAAGAAAAAAAGCAAGAAAGCAAACTAAGGCAGGAAAGCAAGGAAACTAAAGCAGGAAACTAAGAACCAAGGGGTGCTGAGATGAGATGCAACTTCAGGAAACAAGAGGTGCCTGTTTACTAGGTTTTCACCATCTTGGTAGAGATTCTATTTTTGCTACCATGATGCCTGTTTACCAGGTTTTCATCAATGGCACATTTTCTTCTTTTTCAATTTTTTTGTACTTTTCTCTTTTTTTATTTTTTTGTATTTTTGAATATCTCATTTTTTTGTATTTTTGATTTTTTGATTTTTTATTTTTTTTGTCTTTTTTCAAATTTTCTATTTTTTTTTTTTTAGTATTATCAAGGTGCCTGTTTACCAAGTTTTCACCAAGATAATAGATACATCAAAGTGCCTTTTTGCTAGGTGTTCACTAAGATGATCATTTTTTCAAGACATTTTGCAATTTTAAGGATTTTTGAGAATATACCATTTTTAGGATTTTTTTAGGACCAATAAGTATGTACATGAGAGCATAGAGAATGTTAGCTATAGAACTTCTTCAGATGAAGAGCATTGATTGGCTCTTTGAGTTTTTCTCCCTCAGTGGTAGAGAGTCAATAAACACCAGATCCAAATGCTACAATAACGACATATGGACCCAGCCAGTTTGGTTCGAATTTCCCTTTCTGGACTCTCTGTTGCTGATTCTTGGGGTTTTCTCTTAGGACGAGATCACCCACTTGGAATTCCCTTTGTCTGACCTTCTTGTTGTATGCTTTTGACATTCTCCTCTGGTATGCTTGAAGATGATCAAACACCACCTTCTGACATTCATCAAGTAACTCAAGCTCTTGAAGCCAGGATATTTTGTTTTCTTCATCAGTGATGAGGCCCCTCAGAGAGATTCACAATGTTGGAATCTCAACCTCAATAGGCAATACTACCTCTGCTCCATAAACCAAGGTGAAGGGAGTAGCCCCCATTGGTGTTAAGATACTTATTCTGTAGGCCCACAAATCTAGATTAATGTGGAGATGCCAATCTCTACCAGATTTATGAATTGTTCGATGCAAGATTTTCAGAATTGTCTTGTTAGAAGCTTATGCTTGTCCATTACCCTGAGGATAATAGATAGATGACCAATGCTAAATGATTCTAAATTTGGTACATAATTCTATCAGGTCCTTGTTCTTGAATTATCCCCCATTGTCAGTGATAATAGATGAGGGTACACCATACCTGCAAATGATGTAGTTCAGAATAAACATAGTAATAGACTTGCCATCAGCTATAGATAGAGGAACTACCTCAACCCATTTGGTAAAGTAATCTATAGCAGTGATTATGAATTTATGTCCTCTTAAGGAGGAAGGGTGAATTTGTCCTACCAAGTCAAAGGCCCATTGCTGAAATGGCCAAAAACTAATAAAAGGAATAAGCTCTTTAGCAGGAGCATGGATCAGATTCCTGTGATATTGGCATTGCTTACAAGTCTTATCATATTGAACAACTTCTTTCTCCATATTCGGCCAGTAGTATCCAGCTCTAATAAGTTTATGAGCTAATGTTAGACCACTCAAATGAGAGCCACATATACCTTTGTGTACCTCAGCTAGTGCACGTTTGGACTCATCAGATTCTAGACACCTAAGGAGAGTACTGTCTAGACCTCATCTATAAAAGTCATTTGCTATGATGACATATTGTGAAGCAGTATGAATGAGGTGACATTTCTTATTCTGAGTATAGGTATCTGGAATGATTTGGTCACAGATGTAGGAAAAGATGTGGTGGTAGCGAGATGAGTCATGTCCAATGACTAAATAGATCATCGTGGATTTAGGAATGTCATAGGTAGGGTAGCATAATGTTTCCACCAGGAATTTGTGTCTGAAATCATTTTCTAGCATCTGTATCATTAAAGAGAGAGTAACCATAGCATCGGCTACCTTATTGTCTACTCTTGGAATTTGTTGGAAAGAGATGTGAGCAAAATATAGCTTGAGATCATCCACCATTATTTTGTATCGTATTAACTTGTTATCTTTTGTTTGGTAGACATCATTGACTTGATTAATGATCAACTGAGAGTCTCCAAAGACCTTGAGCTCATCCACACGCCATCCAATGGCTATTTTCATACCATTAATGAGAGATTTATATTCATCTATGTTGTTTGTGCAAGGAAACAACATCTTATAAGCTTTTGGCAATGAGTATCTTTGAGGTGTTATAAACAAAATGCCTACACCAGATCCTTGCTAAGTGAATGGTCCATCAAAGAACATGCTCCAAGATTGATGTGTGAGAACCATGATGGATTCATCTAGGAATTCAATGCTTAATGGTTGGTGATCTTTCAAAGGGGCTTCTGCCAACTGATCAACAATTGCTTGTCCTTTAATGGCCTTTATTTCCACATACTCAATGTCAAATTCACTTAGGATCATAACCCATTTAGCTAATCTACCCATGAGGGCATCCTTGCTTAGCAAGTACTTTAGTGGATCAATTTTTGCAATAAGTCTCATAGTGTGAGCCAACATATAATTTCATAGTTTCTGGGATGAAAATAGTATAGCTAGACGAGCCTTCTCAATGACTAAATAATTCATCTCATAGGAAACCAATGTTCTGGTGATATAGTAGATAGCTCTCTCTTTATTGTTTTGATCTTCTTGAGCTAAAAGAGCACCCAAAGACATACTTGTAGCTGAGATGTATATTATAAGTGGCTTCCCATGGATGGGAGGCATCAGAATAGGTAGATTAGCAAGATATTGTTTTATTTGAGTGAGTCCCTTATCACATTGTTCATTCCATTCATAGGTTACACCTTTATGCAGAGTTTTAGTGAATGGCTGTGATTTGTCAGCCAACTAGGAAATGAACCATCGAATAGATTGTAGCCTTCCCTAAAGACCTCTCATCTAACTTATATTTTTAGGAGGAGACATGTCCATAATAGCTTGCACTTTTTCTAGATCAACCTCTATACCTTTAGCCAAAATAATGTAACCCAAGATTTTTATAGAAGTAATACCAAATGCACATTTCTTGGGATTAAGTCTAAGACTAAACTACTCCATGCAGTCAAGAATGGGACCCAAATCTTCAAGGTGAGTTGTTCGCTACATACTCTTGGCTAAAGTATCATCTACATAGTCCTCCATTGTCTTATGCATCATATCATGAAAAATAGTGGTGACAACTCTCTGATATGTTGCTCCAGCATTCTTAAGCCCAAAAGGCATGACATTCCAGCAGAAAGTGCCCCAGGCACATGTGAAAGTAGTCTTTTCTTGATCCTCTAGTGCAATTTTTATTTGGTTATAGCCATAGAACCCATCCATCAAGGAATACATCTCATAACATGTTGTCATGTCCACTATCATGTCAATGTTTGGGAGTGGGAAGTCATCATTTGGACATGCCTTGTTTAGATCCTGGAAGTCTGTACACACACGAATGGATTTATCATGTTTGGTGACCGGAACAATGTTTGAAATCCACTCGGCATAATCAATTGCTCTTATCAAACCAGCTTTAAGGAGCATCTCCAATTCAGCCTTAACCAAAAGTGCCACATGAGGGTGCATCTTTCGAAGCTTCTACTTAACAGGCTTGATACCTGGCACAATGGATAGATGATGCATGATCAGATTGGGATCCAATCCAGGCATATCAAAATAGGTCCATGCAAAGTTTATTTTCTTGGTCTGAAAGAAGCTAGTGAACTCTTCCTTTTCTTGTGTAGACAATGACTATGCTAGATGTATAATTTGTGGAGTAGCCTCTATACCCAAATTCACTAGCTATGTTGGCTCAATCAAAATTGATGATCTCTCTTGAAAATGGCTTGGTAGAGTATCAAGTATCTCATCCTTGGGCACCTTAGAGAGGTTTTCACCCTTGGATATGTCTTTTATTTTTACTATTTTTGGCTCTGATACTACCACAATGTGGTTTTCACCATCAGAGCTTCTATTTTTTCTTCTTTTAATTTTTTGACTAAGATACTTGATATCCCCTTCTATCATGTTGACACTGCTTTCACTGGTGGAAGACATTACAAACTCAATTGCATGGAGGTAATAGGCTAGATCATAATCATTCTGGAATGTTAGGACTTCATTAGACGAGGAAGGTGAGTTCTATTTTATGAGATCGGGATGGTAGAGGAAAAGAGTCATTGTCACTGGTTTAATTGCGTTCATGGTAGAGCCATCAAAAGCACTAATGAGCAAGTCAAGACCTAGAGTGATTTCATCCAAAGGAGTGGTTGAATCCCTATGAGAACTCACATTGAAAGTAGAGGACATGTTAACACCAATGGCATCTAACTCGTGCAACCTAATGCTAGACCCTTCACCTACTTTGAGAAGTCTCTCATATACATGAACAGTATCTATGTCTACATCAAAAGTAGTAGCAGACAAAGAGTCAAACTCATATTCATGTGAGTCAATACTTGATGTGGGAATTCCATTAGCACTAGCATCATCATCAGACTCATTATCATTTCTGGTGGCATTAACAACTTGCTAAATTTTTTCTTGTTCATACCTCTTTTGAAAATGTGGGAATACATATCATTCACCTGTGAAATGGGGATCATTACTCAATGTTTCTTTCCATTGCTCATAAGTGAATTCATGCACTGAAGAGGTTTTATCAAAACTAGCCTTAGAATAAGTATCAGTATCAGTCTTAGTCTCTACCATATGAACAAGTTTGATAGGCTCATTAGGCTCTTCAAAGAGTGCAGCAAGATTCGGAGGTATGGGATAAGGAAAGATGTTTTCATCAGAGCTAGCCTCTGGATTTATCTCTGGTATAGGATCTTTAGATTCTAACTCGGGTTCAAGTTTAGGTATGGACACAAATTTCTTTGTCCCTAAATGGAAAGTAGTATTTTTAAAGCCTAAACCAGTGGTATCTTTTGAGCAGCGACCAGTAGCTTCAATGGGTTTCAACAGACCATTGTCATTTATTCCTATTGGACTACTCCCCTTGTATCCAAAGTGCTTCATGATCTTGAAGCCTTCACTATAGGGTTCTTGTTCTAGATCTTGAGGAGGAGTAGTTGCTTCAGATGTTTCTTTCCCTTTGTAGATCCAAGCTGTAATAGCCCTTTCTTCTTCCTCATCCTCTAAAGGTATTGTAGCCTTGACAAAGGCACCATCATAAACAATCTAAGGAGAACTTGTGGTAGATTTATTATTCTCAGAAGGTCTCCCATAAGAACATGGAGATGGAGGCAAAGCAGCTAGAGACAACACTAGTTCAATTTGGTATTCTCCCATGCCTTTATCTTTAAGTTTCAAATTTTGTTCTATTTCTCTAAGCTTAGCATCATAGAACTTAGTGGAGTCTATGTTTGTTGGAACCAAATTATTAGTAGATTGCACAAGGGTATTGCAAGAATAATTGGTATTAGTAGGAACAATAACTTCTGCACCATGGAAAGGAAACTTAATGCATTGATGATAAGTAGATGGAACAGCTTGCATCTCATGAATCCATGGCCTACCCAACAAGATGTTGTATGCAAGAGGAATATCAAGGACCTGATAAGTAACATCTCTCTCAATGGGTCCTACATAGATTGGTAGTACAACTAAGCCTTGGGATTTGCATTCTTCTTCATCATAAGCTTTGATGGTAGTCTTTTTGTGGGAGTCTATGCAATCCTCATCATAACCTAGCTGAGTAAGAAACTTAGTAGAACAAATGTTGAGACTAGAGCCATTGTCTATAAGCATGTGATGGACATGTTTGGGACCTATCGTGACCTTTATATGCAAGGGAGCATTATGAAGATGGCTTAAAGAGTGATCATCTTCTTTAGAGAAGGACAAATAATGTGATGAAGTTAAATGACCCACCATAGATTGGAACCAATTGAGATCAAGATCTTTGGGAATGTTTGCCTCAGCGAGGGCTTTATCCAAAATCTGCCTATGAGCAAGCAAGATTTTCAATAACTCAAAAATGGTAATCTAAGCATTGGTTAGCTGGAGTTGATCTAAAATACTATAACTAGTGGTGCTAGGCACAGGAGTCAATTTTGAAGCTTTGTTGGTAGGACCAGTAGTAGTCTTATCCACCATTTGTTTCGGAGTAGCCTTGTCTATAGTTTGTTTCGAAGCAGACTTGTCTACAGTTTGTTTCAAAGAATCCTTATCTACAGTTTGCTTCGGAGGATCAGGACCTTTCAAAACAACTCTTCCATGTGATCGGGTAACAACATTAGCACAATCTTGAGTTTGTTCAGATTCAAATGAACGAGATGTAGAACCATGCAAAATGAAAGGAGTCCTAGGTTTGGGAGCATTGTCATTCCCCTTAGAAGTAATCACATCACAATACTCAACTTCCATAGGTTCAATCATGTTGATAACATTATCAGTAGCAGTGTATGTATAATTAACTTTGGCATTGTTGTTCTTAGGTGTGGAAGACTCTCCTTTTTTATGAGGAGGAAAAGGATTCTTAAACACCTGATGATCTGAATTCTTATTATGATTCTCCACAAGAATGTCACCATTATCAATGAGATCTTGAACTTTGTGTTTCAGCTGAAGACAAGTAGACGTCTTATGACCAATGTTTTAGTAATAGTCACAATAGGCATTGTCATTCCACCAATGAGGTCTTGGTTGTGGGTCATAAAGATGCTTTTCCAAAGGAGTGAGAACCTAATTCTCTATAAGAGTTTTAAATACCACATCAAGAGGTTCTCCCAAAGAGGTGAAGTCACGCTTGGGTCGAGGGGCCCAAGGTTTATTCCTAGAAAACCTTGAATTTTGCTGATTATCTATGGTGGTCTTTTCAACAGCCTTAGCCACTTGTATACTAGAAGTAAGATTAAAGATAGGCTTTGAAGGCTTTACAGTGAGATTATCAACCACTCCATCATTTACCACATCTCTATTCTTGTTGATAGCTTTTCCTTTGTCCTTGTTTGTGGAAAATCATTGCTTATTGTCCTTATTCAGAGTTAACTCTCCCTTTTTAATCATGAAAGCTTCTATCCTCATAGCCCATTTGATCATGTTATTAAATGTCAAAGGACCTTGTAGTTGTACTTGATATCCAAAGTCTAGGAGAAGATTATCCAAAAAGATATCAAGTTTCTCAGATTCAGGCAATTTACGAGGATACTTCATGCAAAGTTGTCTCCACCTTTGGAGAAAGGACAAGAAAGACTCTCCTTGTCATTGTTTCAAGTTACACAAGTCATGAATGTTGATAGGATGTTCAATGTTGTGAGAATAATGCTGAAGGAAAAGATTAGCAATTTCATCAAAAGTTTTAATGCCAGGAAGCAATCGACAAAACCATTCCATAGCTGGCCCACCCAAGCTATGGCGAAAGAGTGTCATAAGATAAGTTTGATCATGCATAAATTCCATAGACAAAGCACCAAACTCCCTTAGATGATCTTGGGGATCAACTGTACCCATGTACTTGTCATATTTGGGCAACTCCACTCCTTTTGGGAAAGGAGACATGCGAATATTCTTATCAAATAGAAAAGGACATATACTCTCCAATGTGAATTGTTGTGTGGATTTATCCTTTTCTTTTGCCAATTGGGTAATCTGATCTTGCATACTCTGGATCATCTTTTGTAGCTTAGTGGTTTTAGTTTCTTCTTCTTTAGCTACAATAGTTTCAACTTGGAAATTTGAGGGTAGCTTGGCCCCCTATTGAGCCAACTCAAGAAAGTACTTTTCCTTCTCTAAAAGGATGATTTCCATCATTTTAATGAGACTCTTATTAGCTTTAGCAGTGTTTATATCATTTTGAGTGATTACATCATCCTCATTACCAAGAATCTCATAAATGCTCAGGATTTGGTCTTGTTGATCATCTTGATTTTGATCATATGGAGGAGGGCAATAGTTATATGTTGCTTGGTGATCACCTTGAGCTTTGTTTCGAGATTGATCATCATTGTGAGATTGATTTTGGTGAGACTAATTTTGGTGAGTCTGATTTTGGTGAGTCTAATTTTGGTCATTAGAAGATTGACCATGATGTTGATTGTTCTGAGATTGGTCATAAGTTTGATTGTACTTGCTTGGTTGAAAGTCAAATGAGTTCTTGGTTCCCATCTTGTCAAGGTGAGACTGTGTGGCAATTGAAGCTTCGGTAAAGTGATATGTACGATGTCAAAAAGGTGCACCTAAGGTAACCTTTGGTGTGTGAACAGGATTAATAGGATAAATAGTTTGAAACAAGTCACTATCTTTAGCGAGATCAATGATTTCAATAGTAGGATCTATCCGAGGAAATGATCTTCCAAAGCCACAGAACAATGAATTCTCTTGAAAAAAAGAGTTGTCTTGTTCTTGGAATGACAAACCAAATTGCGATTCAAACAAAGGATTAAAGCACTCTTGGAAGATTGGAGGTGACAATTGAGCTGAAATATCTCTCAAAGTACTCAATGACAAATTTGAGGATCTCTCACAAAGTTCAGATTTCTCAATAGATTCAGGAGGATCTATCTCTTGATTACAAGGTTTACTTCAACCTTTATTAGCATTCTGAATGGGATAAGTCTTGCCACTTCCAGTCATGACAGTCATAGATGAAGATGAAATGAGAGAAGAATTAGGATAATGCTAGACTCTATCTCTAAGATAACAAAAAGGAGATAAATGGCTAGGACAGCCAAGATGCGAGATGGACCTAGTACGAATCATCAAAAGAGGTGGCTAGAACGGTCGAGATAAGACTATCACAATGCAAGATACAAAAGGCATAAAGAGATAAGATAAACCAATGAGAGACAACATGAGTCAAAGTAAAGATCGATTAATTCCTAACTTGAGACAACCAGTTTCTGATAGTAAAGAATAGGAAAATAGAAAAATAGACCTTAGACAAAAAGTAGATTAGGTAAAAAGTTAAACAGTCAATGGAAAACAAGTCTCTATTTTGAAAATTGGGCTACAGTCTCGCATGAGAGAGTACTAGGCTATGCGAGAGAACACCAAATCTCACATGAAGGAACAAAGTCTCACACAAAGAAGTGCTCTGAAAAATGAAACCTCGCATGGGAAAAGTCTAAAATCTGACAATCTAACATAGTTTTTGAGGTTTGAGTTGAATTTTGAGGTAGAGTCTGAATTGATGTTTGACATAAAATCTAGTTTCCTAACAGGTTTGCAAAATAGTTTAATCAACAAACTCATTTTGGGATTTCAAGCATTTGTTTAAAGACACAAAGGTTCAAATCAAGCAGTTGTGATACAAGAAGCAGTCGTTAACAGATCTATCAAGGACAAAGCAACTTGATAGTATCAGGGGAGTCTTTGTTTGATAATGATTGGACAATGTTTAAGACTCGATAACAAACACATAGCTTATTCCTACAAAAAAATGGTGAGAAGCCAAAACCTTTTCCCCATTGCTTATGTGCATACGTGCACCTCACACAGCTATGTCACCCCCTAGAGGGTGCTCATGTTTTTGGTGTTTTCAAGGACTTAATGGTGTACATTCAAAGGTTACCCTTGTAGCAGGGGCCAATGTCGCAACCACCTTCAAGTGTCCAGGTGTATTCCTATGATGGGAATCTACGGGAGAGATTCTTGCCCCTCCCTGCACAAAGATTATGACTCCTTTTAGAGGTGAACCAGGTAGGCAACTAGCTAGGGAGAGTTCTTAGTAGGCTTTCATTCATGCTAACCTTTGGTACCCCTGATATAGGGCTAGAGCCTCATAGCCACACCAACACCTGAAAGTCATACACCCCTACAAGTAGGGCTAGGAGCGGCGCCACTCAGTACAACAGATGGAGCCTTCTCAAGATGATAGTCAAAGTCTTGAGAAGGAAGCTAACATGGTTTTGGAGTCTTTAGACTTAACAAAACATTCTTTATTAGAGTGAGGTGGAATCACTGGTGATAAGTGTGTACTCACTTGGGTCATTCCTAGAGGTTCAACTTCCGGCAAGCCCTCTAAAGGTGACACTGGACTTGGTTCAGATTCGAGGGTCTAATTTTTTGGTTCTCCCAAAGGGAGAAGAGAATACTTCTCTATCCCTTTTCCTCACCCAAACACATCAAGAAGATTCATCACTGAGTTAGTTTCACTCCACCAAATCTACACGCTTTTGGGTTTCTGGTTCTCTCAAGGAGAGAAGAGCATAATCCCCTAGCGAATAGAAGTGCTAAAGATTCACTACCTTTCTCCGCTTCCCCAAGAATTTGTCATATTAGTAAGATCATTAGAATTTTGGGTCCATTCATGGTCATCGCGTACATGTAATGAAGAGCCAAAATCCCTACTCACTATCAGAATTCCTAAGAAATTTTAACAGAGCCCTATTTAGACTATGTGAATGAGAGCAAGAAAAAGACACAATGTTTTAACAAGTCTTCAACTATCAGCCTACAATCAAACCATTAGCATGTTTTAGTTCCTCATCAAATCATCCTGCAAGAAATTGTTATGCTGTGAAAATTAGAGAAATAGTAAACAACAGCAAACAGGAAAGACAGAAATTGGAAATTTTTAAAAATTGAGACCAAGTCTCGCACGAGGAAGTACTCTACAACATACGAGAAAGTGCAGGGTCCGAGCTGAGATAGTACAATCTCACATGAGAGAGTGCCACAAGGGGAAAAACTTCACGTGATGCACTCTAGATTCTCATGTGAGAATCCATACTCAGACAGTACGAATGCATGGCAGAGCTTAAATTCCCTATCAAAAAAATTAAAAATGATGCCAGAAATTGATCTTTTCTGTCGCACGGTGGGCGCCAAAATGTATGAGGGTGAATGTGGGCCTCTAATCCAACCACACACACAACATAGTCCTTACTCACATGATCAAATTATGAGAGAGAGTATGGATTACTCAATCAGAAATCCATTGTGAAGTGACCTGATGCCTCCTATGTAGACGGGGTGTTTAATTGCTCTCAGATTGGAGAGCCAACAACCATAAGACCGATTCTACAATGGAGGATTTTCAAAAAGCTATGAAGATGAGCAAACTGAATTTAAGCTAGGATGAATGCAATTTAATCTAAGGATGCTTTGAAAGAAATATGAAGTGCAGATTAATCTAAGTACTTGAAAAGAAATATGAGATTAGATTAAGCTGTGAGAAAATGAACAAATTAAGTAAAATGAATGTGCAATATTAAGCTAAATGAAAACTATACTAATATGCAACAAAAGCTTTGATTTAATGAAATTGAGACACAAAAAGACTATAGTTTAGTTACTCTCAAAAAAATTGCCTCCTTCAAATGAAAAATGAGGTCCATTAAATAGAGAAGCCCAGAGAGGGAATGAAGAGGTTCTTGATTTAAAACTCCTGACTCTTCATTCCCATTTGAGACAAAAATGCATTGAATTACTTAATTAAAAGAATGGAATTTTCCACATAGGGGACTTTTTGAATATCTTGAATTATTAATTCAAAATGAGTGTCCATTCAAATAACAAGTAATTATTAATTCCTTTTTATGGGTAATTAGCTAAAGGGGGTAGATTTAATTTAATTAGAAAGTACTTAGGACTTTAGAATTAAATTAATTTATCATAGGGGTAATTTAGCTAATTAAGTCAAAGACTTTAGGAATTAATTTTAATATTTGATTAATGTAATTTAGGGTTTTTGCATTTGACATCGAGTCGAATTAAGTCAAGTAGGAGAGAGAAAATTACCTAGGAAACTAGGACTTTGAAGATGTAAAATTGACGAAAATGCACCAAAATTGATTGAATTTATTAGGTGCCAATTTTGGGGTATTACAATTGCCAAGGTTCTCATCTTTAAGATTTATCTTTATACTGATAGGCCCATGAATAGATTTGATAGGAACAAATTTGATAGGATCAACTGAAGCTTGAAGTGATTTATTATCATGCAAGTGATTTGGAAGAATGATGGTTTCTTGAGGTGAACATGGAGGAATATGACAAGGAAATAATGGGATACTTTGATCTTGACAAGGATCTTTGAATGGTGTAAAGTGGATATTTTTCTCTTGATTTTAAATATGCTCATTGGAAATTTTGGAAGTGATATCTTGATCTTGCTTGGTAAGTGGAGAAAATATGGAACTTGGAAGGGTATTTTGTTCTTGGAAGGGAAGGACATCATCTTGGAAGACATGAAAGGATGAAAGAGGATCATCACATGGTTCTATGGATATGGGACCTTCATCAAATATGTGAAGGGATTGTATTGAATCTTGATCTTGATCTTTATCGATATTTGTTTCTTTTCTCTTTGGATTACCCTCTTGACATGGAGCCACTTCTAAGGACAAGGTAGATGTTTGGATATGTGTGGGGGATGTTTGGAGAAATGATGTAGGTGTTAGATTAGGTGAAATACTAATCTCCCAAGAACACCTGCATGCATAACCCTGTCACATGGAAGAAGCAAAGCACAGAAGCAAGAAAAATCATGGAGGCCAAAAAGCCAGAGACATCTTATGGACATGCAAAGAGAAATTTCTATTATGATCCAATAAGTGAATTAATGAAAAAGAATGTACAAAGGGTTCAACCATATAGGTGAACAATAAAACCCTAAAGCTATAAAGCAAAAAATAAAGCTAGGTTGCACATTATAATTAATAAATATATTAATTATAATGCACCTAAAAGATAGCTTAAGTAAATAGAGTAATAAATGACTTAATTAATTAAACCAAAGTGATTTAATTAATAAGCATAAAGTATGATTACTCTAACACCCCCCCTTAAGCGTAGCTCAAGAGGGAAGCTAACCTAGCACAGCTATGAAAGCAGAAAATGGGTCCCGGCAACAAGGCCTGATCAGGTACCCAGGTACAAGAAATAAACTAGATGAAGGAAACAAAGCCTCCAATCTAGGGAATGTCCCAAAGAAAGGAACAAGAAAGAGCATGAAGCATCTCCGAAGCATGAAGCTGCAAACACTGTCAGAAGAATACTGCTGGAACCCCCACTGAAATAGTGCATGACCAGGTAGAGAAGACAAAGTCTGAAGAGCTGATCAATCGAAGAGGTGACCTCCAAAAAAGGAATGAACGAGTGTCTATATAGTAGATGATCCATCTCACCGAAATGCATAGGTGCCTAGCCACTGCATCCGCCTAGTACATAGGAACAAAAACTGAATACGTAGATCACTCAACCAAACCAAGGAAGCAATAGAGCCAACAGGAGAACCCCCCCATAATGCTGAACAGGGAGAGGGGTGACAGGAACACTGAAATGCAATGCCAGAAACATCTGCAAGAAGAAGAATCAGGAACACCAACAGTGCAACAGAAGTACACGCACAGGATAAAGGGCGGTGTCGAAGAAGAAGAATAGATCTTCTGGACACACATCATGGGCTAATGTCATGGAAGGTACACTCACTTGACAAAGGTGGATGAGCACAAAAGGCAAAACATCATAACCCCCCATGGCACTTTATAACTGAGTGCGAGTACAAACAAACACAAGGTGTACAAGATCCCAGATATGCAAAAGCAGGCACTTTATCTCAGTGCATGTAAAGAAAAGAAATGCTACAGAAGAGAAGCATACAATGCTCAAAAATCAGAAAGAAGAGTGAGCTATGAACTCAGAAGAAGAGATCCCCGGACCTGTAGAACCAAGCACTCCACCAAAGGGCATAAACTGCATAACTCAAAGGAGTAAAAACCTAGAGTAGAATCTGGAAAAATAACCTCTGCCACTGAATAGCACACTGAACCAGCTTTCCGACGATATATGGAGAGCCCAAAAATGAGTCCGGATGAGCGAGATATGGCTCCCGGAAGGCAAAAAGAAAACATCACCTTTGACAGAAAAAAACACTGTCAAAATAGCAGATCCAAAAACTCTAACCTCCATAATTAGAAAGAGCTCGGAAAGAGCTTTCCGGCGATATAAAGAAGTCCAAAAAAGACCCCCGTATGCTCCAGATAGAGCAAAAAAGGCCCAGGTACCCTTAAAAAGCACCAAAAAAGAGTTTAGAGCCCCTGGGGCTGAAAAAATTGAGCCCCTGGGCGCATGGCACGCGCAGGGGGCTGGAGCTAGAGCTCCCGGTCACCCATGTGACCGCCGCTAGGGCCCGCAGGGCTTAAAAACCTGTCGGGCGGCCAGCGGAGCGGTGGGCGGAGCGGGGCCGGCGGAGGAGGCCAGCGGGGCGGCGGAGGACACTGCGGGCGGCGGCGGAGCTGAGCGGGGGCCATTGGAAGCGCTGCCGGAGGAGCTCGTGGAGGGCGGCGCTGGGCGGACTGCACGGAGGGAGCTGCTGGAGGAGCCGGGGAAGCCCGATGGAGGCGCTGCGGTGGAGGCCGCTTGGCGGCTCTATGGTGGCCGCTGGGCGGTGATTAAAAAAACATTGCATGCGTTAATTTGAACGCAAAAAACAACCAAAAAAATGATTTTTTTAATATATTTTTTTTCGATTTTCGAGCCGTACGGCCCTAGGAGGGCAAAAATTTTCTCCCAGAAGTCACAGTGGCCAAAAACTACAAATTTTATATGATTTTTGACTCTCCCGGACCTTCTGAGTGCAATGGCGGCGTCCGTTTTTGCTCAAAATACCCCCCAAAATTATTATTTTTTTCTTTTTTGCAGGCAAAAAAGAAACAAAAAATAACGTCCTGCAGAGAGTACCAGAACTGAAATTTTTCTGAAACCCTCCTGCATCTGAATCACTTCAACAAAACA
The DNA here is from genome assembly GCA_027943335.1 of Chamaecyparis obtusa. NCBI lineage: Eukaryota > Viridiplantae > Streptophyta > Pinopsida > Cupressales > Cupressaceae > Chamaecyparis > Chamaecyparis obtusa. The sequence continues at coordinate 81,361 of BSBK01013051.1, forward strand.
TGAATAGCGAGCAGCAAGATGGCTCTGATACCATGTTAGATTAGGTGAAATACTAATCTCCCAAGAACACCTGCATGCATAACCCTGTCACATGGAAGAAGCAAAGCACAGAAGCAAGAAAAATCATGGAGGCCAAAAAGCCAGAGACATCTTATGGACATGCAAAGAGAAATTTCTATTATGATCCAATAAGTGAATTAATGAAAAAGAATGTACAAAGGGTTCAACCATATAGGTGAACAATAAAACCCTAAAGCTATAAAGCAAAAAATAAAGCTAGGTTGCACATTATAATTAATAAATATATTAATTATAATGCACCTAAAAGATAGCTTAAGTAAATAGAGTAATAAATGACTTAATTAATTAAACCAAAGTGATTTAATTAATAAGCATAAAGTATGATTACTCTAACAGTAGGATCCTTTTGAATGGGTATAATAGGCATTGAAGCACATAAGCTTTGGGGTCCAAGATCTTTGAAGCATGGAAACGATCGGCATCAAGATGTAAATTAGCTTGGGTTTCTTTTAGAGTTAGCCCTTGAGGGTAGACATAGTCAACATGAAAAGTGTCATTATTAAGATCACTCTTTAATGGAGGAATTTTGGATAGTTGTGAAGCTTTGTGAGATGGACAAAGGATGAAATGAGTACAAGCTATGGGAGAAACCTTGCTAGATAGAGGTTTGTGCATTAGATCTTGCTTGAGAGTGGTAATTTTCTCTTCATACTCTTTATTATCTTGATCACAAATAGGATGATCATGAAATTTCCCTTGATCTAAGATAGGTTTGTTGCTCTTAAATGCTTCTTTTTGTGAGGAATATGAAGATACAGATGGCCCATCATCATAAAGAAAAGGACACATTGATCTTAATGATGGCTTTTTAAATGATGCATATTTTTGTTTTCCCTCATTCTTCCTCAAGGTTGATGTGTCGTAATTATGAGGAAGCTTAGCTCCTAATTGAGCCAATTTTAGGAAATATGCTTCTTTATCCCTCTTCAAAATTAATTGCATTGTTTCCATAAATATGGGATCTTGGGATGCTTCTAAAATTTCATCTTTAGACACTTCATCATTTTGATTCCTATGGAGATCTTGATTTTGATTTTGATAATTATGATCCATAATAGGATTGATTTGTTTCACAAATAGATTCATCATTATAAATGTTTTTTAGGAATATGATCTATTTGCTACACTGATAAGGAATATCTCTGGAAAGGGTATCCAAAAATGATTTCAAAATCTTTCCAAACCCTCAGAAAATGTCCAATGTTTTCGCTTCTTTATTTTTGGGCGTCACTTGCCTATGTGTAGGGGTGACTTAACTCTTAGTGCGTGGTTACTGGAATTTGCCTAGGTGGCGCTCTACAGATGAGCAGGCAGATTTTTTATGTTGAGAGGTGTTTTTTAACTTTTTCCAGGTGTTTCTTAAAATATCACAGGCGTGACTTCATTGTTTATAGGAGTTCCTTGAATAGTCACAAACATGACTTCACTGTGCATAAGCGGTTTTCCTTTATGTGCAGGCAACACTTTGCAGATCAGGTTGTAAATTTCAATTTTTAAAAGTTTTAAGATAAAATCTACAGAATATTCTTTCTTGAAAATAAAATAAAAACACAACACACATGTCAAATTTGTACCATATACCTAAAACCACACTAAAAGTGTATGTTCTTGATCATTTTCACAAGTATAAACATGAATATCTTCCAAGCAATCTACCTAGAGTCAGATTTGGCTTTTAAACACGTTTGGCTCTAAAAGGTAGATTACTACTTAACAAGATTTTTAATGAACACCTCCGTTCTAAATCGTGTCAAGCTATTTTACCCCCTTGTGGTATTCCCACACACATAAAAGCACTATTTGGCGTAGTCCCGAAGGACTACTCGAGGAAGTGAAGAATACTTCCACACAACCTAGTCACTCTCCAATTGGGGAAGAGTACATTTGTTTACAGTGGGTCGGATAGTATCATGGCTAAAGTGATTGTCTCTCACTTTGGGTCATTCCCTCTAATCGTCCTCATAAGGCAATTCTTAGGAGGTAGGCCCTCTAAAGATCTAATTTATCTCTAGCATATATAGAAAAACAAGAAATCAAACTTGGTTCAACAAGTTTGAGAGTTTGATTCACTTAGAAAGTGAAGAGCATATCCCTATTATTGTTCCTTGTTCCAAACACTTCAAGAACAATTTGTTCTTTTTCAACCTCTTGACAAGGAGGTTCTTATAAATGAAATGTTCTGTTAATTCCTCATCCCTTTCTTTCTACCAAGTTGAACTCACATGTTTGGCTTTTTGATCCACTTCGCAAAATGGAGAGCATATGCCTAATGTTTGTTCAATTTGGACAATAGTAAGGTTTTTCCTATTAAACTAAATCCAAAGAAAAGCCACAATTTAAGCAATGCAAGCTTAATCTGAAAAATACCTCTTTTGTAGCTAGTGAAGGCTAGGCACTTTTTTGAAGTTTTTGACATTTATTTGCTTACTCACCTAGTAGCTATCATTCCCATTCTGGCTCCTCCAACAAATTAATCAACACAACAATACAAAGTGAAGGAAACCACAAGGAACAATTTGAAATGCAATTAAGTGTTCTTAACAAGATTTTGCAAAGAAAATTTTAACAACTTAATGCAAATAAATTAGTTCAAAGTAGGAAATTTCTTTTTATAAGAATCTAACACCTTAATGTAATGCACATAAAGCTTTTCTTCTAATCCCAAACTATCTAGAATTGAAGCATTATGGATTTCCTTTAGATGTTTGTTTTAAATTCTTACCTCTTTGCTCTCTTGAGTAACTCTGCTCTCTAGTTTCTGTACTTTCTCGTGTCTGCTCATTTGTGGGAAAAACACAAATAGAGAGGTAGAAATAGAATTTAATAATCTGACATAAAATTTAAATAGAAAACACTAAGAAACATTTATCAGCTAATAAGCATCAATTAAAAGCTAGTAGGCGTGATTTTAAAACTCACAAGCGTCACTTTCCAATGACTCAAGCGACTATTAAAAATTACTAAGCGTACAACTTTAGCTACTAGGCATTAAAAATAACTATAAATTACGTAAGATAAAATATCACAGGTGGAAAAGGATGGCTAATAGGCATCATTTCTCAAATACTAGGTGACGCTTTACGCTCTTAGGTGTGATACTTTATTTCACAGGCGTCAGAAGAAGAAAAGACAAAATAGAAAGAATCTTGCAGGCATCAGTTAACTCCTTCTAAGCATTATCAAAATGCTCATAAGCATCATTAGATCCTTCATAGGCAGCATTTCTCCTATTTTCTACAAAATTGATGTAAAAGTGAAGCCAAAAACACACAAAACTTGATATAAATGATAAAAATGAGGCTCAAAGCCCCACCTTGGGCACCATTTGTGTGTGAGTGTTTACACCTTCATGAAATTAGGATAATTAGAAACAATTCTATGAAAAGACAATGGAAATTTAATCTAAAGAATTGCATTTAACATCCATATCATCTCATGGTTCTCTATCTAAGCTTGGTAAGTAGAGCTCTCAGCCTTATTCTCTACTAGTGACAATCCTAGAATGATAAAATTATGATGAAATGCCTAAATCTAGCTCTCAATTCTCAATTTGATACAAAGATTAACTCAAATGTTTATGATAATGCTCTCAAATTTCACTATTTTCTCTCAAAATGCTCAAGATATTGCTCAATTGCTCTCAAATTGCCTATAGTGATGATGCTATGCATTTGAATTTTCTAAGATCCTTATGCTCTCAAAATGACTTCTATTTATAGTAAAATCCCAAGGGTAGGGGGTAGAGTTACTTGATCATGGTTTAGCCTTGGTTGAGTAAAGAGCTTTGAAATGTTTTTAAATGGGGGGACAATTTAAATGATTGTCTCAAATGTTTGGACAAGTAGACAAATTTGAGTGGTTGAGATTCAAAGTTGAAAATGAGTGATGGAGATTCAACAACTTGGAGTGATCCATGTGCATTGTGTTCTCAATTCTTATTGGTTGCTCAAATTATGTTGAAAGATATTAGGATTAATTAAATTCGATCAATTAATTAAATTAGCCATGTAAGGAATATGTTCAATTTGATTTTTGATTTAAAACTATACAATTAATTGATTAAAACTAATTATATAGTGTGAGTGATCCCTTTAAGCTTGTATTTAATTATTTGATGTCATGATTTGATTTTTCCTTTGATTTAAATGATTTTGTCCAATTTTGATTAATAAATGTCCATTTAAAATTGATTTGATCCATTTTGACGAAAATCAACATTTGGTTGAGATTTTGCAAATTTGAATGATTCTAAGACACTTGCCCAGTTTTTGGTGTCTATAGCTGCAAGGTTGGACTATCCTTAATTAGATCCTCCTAGCCTTGACCTGCGTCATAAATTTAGATTTGATATTCTTTGTTTTTAGATTTAGCATACTCTGTGCTATAGAGTTATTCTATGTTCTAATTAAAAATATAACCAGTCATTATATTTTACTGTTCTTTTTATCTATGTACTGATTTAGAAATCTCTGTTTCTATACATATTTATTTTGTCGAGTTTTATTAAGAATTTTATGTAATATTCACTGGCAATTTATTCTAGTAAATATCTCATTTATATTTTGTAAATTATTACTTTTCCTTATTTCAAAGTCACTGGCAAATTGTTTCATTCAAAAATCTATGCAGACTTGTTAACAAATCTTTTATGCAATGAAGTTTATTTTCATTTTTTAGCAAATGCCCAAATTAAGATTTAATGGAAACATTTTTTTTGAAAAGAAAAAAAATTACATTGGCAGATTGTCGGCTACCGTGCATAGTCCGACAGCCGCTCTGCGGAGGGATTGTAGTGGGGCTGAGCCCTGCCGCACCCACTGATGGAGTGCAGGGTCCTATTACCATCTGCACCCATCACTGGCATGCGGGGGCTCCCTTTTCCATCGCCCCCTAAATGGGGACGGTGGCACAGGGCCACCACCTTTCGCACGGGCTTCAGCCCTAAGGTGAGCGCGAGGTTGTAAGTTTAAAAAATGACCCTTTTTTATTTAATTTTTTTGTTATAAGGTTTTCTTTTCAGTGGTAAGGGATATTAAATTAATTTAGTTAAAAATGTTTATTATATATAATATAAATAATATATTATATTACACACACACACACACACACACACACACACACACACACACACACACACACACACACATATATATATATATATATATATATATATATATATATATATATATATATATATATATATATATATATATATATATATATATATATATGAAATGAAAAGTGATCTTTACTTTATGAAACAATATCAAATGTACTACATTTTTTTAAATAGAAATGAACTCAAAGGAATATTTTCATATAAGGAACAATGTACCTTTTCCTTCATTTTCTTACATATAGAATAATAAAACAACATGACTTTTCCTTTTTAAGCATAAACAATGCACTAACATCACATTGTTGGAAACTACAATTGAAATAATTGTTGTATTGTCATTGATGTTAAACCTTAACTAGTAAGATAGTTGCTATCTGTCATGCCCAAAAGTTAAGCAAAACACAACTACAATTTTTTTCTAAAACCTACTAACCAACTACTACAACACACTCACACAACCAAGAAGTGAAACACTAATTGGCACAAGTCTCTATATGCACGCAAAATGGTGCAGAGAGAAAATAGATGACTGGAACTATCATAGTGTCTAAAAACACTCCAAGGGTCAAACCATGGATGGTTAACCAAGTTAGACCATAAGTCAAACTTCATCGAAACAACTTCTAACTATACAACAGGATTCCTAAGACTACTAGCTTCGACCGGTATGCAAATCGAGATGGTTGACTAAAAGTCAACTAGAGTTGACCGAAAGTCAACCATGCACTGAAGTATGTGCAACTGAGCTAAAAAGATACAAAAAGCTCTTAGGAATACTTGGGCACATAAATCGAGGCAATATCAAACTTTTGACTAAGTTTGACCAAAAAGTCAATTGTGCCCAAACATGCCCTAAAAAGGTTCTACTAAGTCTAAAACATGACAGGGTAAGGTTGATGCACACAAACCGAGGTGATGTCCAAGGTTTGAATATGTTTGACTAAAAAGTCAACTGTGCAAAATGTCTTTCTAAAACTCAACTAAGGTATAAGATTTACTTGGAAGGGTTTATGCATGTAAACCGAGACACTTATCTCAGGTTTGACTAGAGTTGACCGAAAGTCAATTGTGCACGAAAGTCGACCTTCAAGTCTAAAGAGGCCATAAAGACCCTAGACGAGGCCCAAGGACAATAAAAGATTAATAAAAAATATCTGAATTAAATATCCAATAAACTAATAATAAAACCTTTAATAAAATAAATCGATTCTATTTTAAACAAGTTAATCTAAATAAATACGATTTAATTTATTTAAAATTAACCATGTTTGATAATATAGATTAATCACTATAGTATTTAATGCAAAATTTAAATGATCATCTTAACCTTTAACATCGCATCTAATTTAATCTTCAAATTTGAACTTAGTACAATAAACCCACTAAATGCAATTTGAAACATACATAATTTAACTAAAATAAATAATAAAAGAAACTAATTGAGCTATAATCAACCTATATATGCTAATTATAACTTTTAAATATCTAATTTAAAAGCAACTTAAAAACAAATCCATATATTATTTACATAAAATTTATATATTAAATATTATATAAATTAATTTTTAGCAACCTCTAAATTAAATACTTTAGACAAACCAAATTAAAATATTCTAAACTTAACAATAATCTTAACTTTTAATAAACTAATTTAGATACATCTAAAAACAATTTAATATCTAAACTATCTATCTAACCCAACTAATAATTTAACAACTAAAATCTGATTGATATATAATTACTTTTAAATGATAAATTAACTCGTCCTAATACCAAGCCTCTTACTAAAAAGTAATTTCATATTTACTAAGCCTCTTCGAGTAAATTTAACATTCATTTTTAATACTTAGTCCCTAAACATTCCCAATATTCTTGATAACAAACAAAACTTTTTAAATACATTATCAACAATAAATTTTAATTGTCTTTTTTCTTATATTAACCTCCCTCTGTAAAATTTTTTCCTTGCATCCGAACGCTGCACATGGCATGCGCGCCGAATGGGGAAGAGGGCACGGCGAATGGAGGAAGAGGACGTGGCAGATGGAGAACCGTGCAACACGCCGCTGCATCCCGTCCACCACCACCTTAGTAGTGGTGGCACATGGTACAACACCGCCCGACAGCACCACCCAACAACCGAGAGGAGGAGGTAGGGTTTGGAGGGGGGAAAAAATACGGTGTGGCTTCGGCCACGACCCTCCAATGAAATGTGCAGCGCCAGAGACTGATACGCTCGCATAAAAAAAAAATTATAGAAGGGTTTCACAACCAAATTATATATATATACATATGAATCTATATAAAGGGAAAGAATAAAGAAAGGAAGTCTTTTTTTTTAAATGACTAGTTTTTTTAAAAATTCTTAAAACTTTAAAAAGCGGGCATATAGCCCAAAATTTTTCTAATTTTAAATATATGTTTAGAATCCATAATTTGAACTGAATAGCATGTGAAAAAAAAATATTAATTTCAAACATTTTATTATTATTTTTTTGATAAATTCTCTGAAAATTTTCTAAGTGTGAAACTAAACAATTATTTTCAAATTCATTTCAAACTCTTAATTTTAAAAAAATGCATGTTTAAATAATTTAATCATATACCAAAACAGGATATTACTTTAAACTATCCCAAGATACCTTTAAAATAGGTCCTTTTGATTTTAAGAAAATTATATTTGCATTTTAATGTCATAATGAATGAGAAAATTACATTAATCCATGCAACCATAAATTTTATATCCTAAATTGCAAATAATTCTTTCACATTATACAATAATACTTTAATGAAAATTAAGCCACATATGATTCCATTCCCAAATTACATGATTTTCCATAAATAGATTTATAATAAAATTTTGTAATTTCAAATGTTAAATTTACAAGGAATCCCAGATTCCTAATTTAGGCATAAACTTGAAATGAAATATTACAACAAAATTTTCAACTGAAAATTCTCCAAGTCCATAAATCCATAAGCCCTGCATCAACTGGGTACTTGTATATGCAAGGTTGACCATAGAGGCTCACCTTCCAACCTAGGCCTTTCCAAGGCCATCCCCGAGCTAGGAGATCCGAATTGGAACAAGATACAAATATAACTCATACATGAAGGAAAAAGACAACATGAACACACTTCAACAAATTTTCCCAACATGGTTTAACAAGAGGAAGACCTCCAAGAGGCCTCCCTGAAATAGGGTAGAGGTGGACTACTAGGTGGAGAAGCAATAGTATGATACAAATTTTCCAAGCCACACATGGACTTGGGATGACCATCTTCAAGAAGATGTGGTCTAATCTCTTTATGCCCCCCTAGGTTCCTGGAGGCCATACTTGGCATCATGGGTATCATGAAACCCCACGTTTTATCACTCCACACATGGGAGACTCTGCACAACCTGGGTCTTCTTCCTACTACCCCCTTCAAGGTTACTCCACCCTCCCTAGGGTGAGTAAGCCTTGAAGAATCCCATCCCAAAATGAATTCACAAAGTAAAAACAACATTTTTATAAAATATAAATTTTAAAACATGAACCATAAAAAGCCATGGACTCCATTAATGGAGCTCCCAACTCAAACACAAGCGTGGAAGAACAAAAAGAATAATACAAGGACCAACCTTACTCCAAGCAAGTTGAAATTCTATAAACTTAAAACTCCTTCCAAAGCTAGCCTCTTTCCTAAGCTTCTTCCAAAAGAGTGGTCTCAAAATCTAAAGAGTGGGTGAACAAGACAAGCCCTTCTCCAAGCTTTCTCTAAATAGGCTAAACTCCTAAAATTTAGGAGCCAATCAGAAAAGAGGAAGAAAATTACATTCCCTTCTTCCCACTTGCCTTCCTTCACCATAAATGGAGCTAAATGCAAGTTTGGGAAGAAAAAAGAGATGTACCAAAACCTCACAACTCTCCAATTTCGACCAACTTGGAAATCTTGATTTTAGGAGAGTCATAAATGAGTTTTAAGGCTCTTAATGGGCTGAAAATGACCCCTAACCCCTAAGGTACTAACCTGGGTAGCTAAAATTGACCCCAGTTAACCTATGAAATCTCAAATGACCCTCCTAAACTCTACCTAAAGTTTACCCACATATTTTAAGACTTGGTTGACTTCTAAAAACTTCCCAACCCAAGGTTAGTTGATCTTATCCTAAGGTTACACCGTAGTCAAGCCCTTGACCTAATCAATAACAAAATACTAACCATTACAACACTTAAGCCACAATTTTCTAAATTTGGCACATTTAATTTAAAACAATGACATGGCTAATTTACAATTACATTTACAAAATTAAATACACACATACAAACCACATTCATGAATAAATAACTATACAACAAGGTCCACATTTCTTTATACAAAGAGGACCTTAGAATGCACAGTAAAAACATAGGCTCCAATATTGGATCCCCGCATTTAGATCCATGGTCAACTTATCCTGCACTCTTATTGCACACATCAGTAGGTCCAATCAACATGTTATAAATACAATACATTATCAATACTACATGGTTTAAAACTATATCTATAAATGAATTAACTAAGCATAACTTTAGTTTCCTAAACCAACTATCCATCACAATAGTCTTAAAACATGGTATAACATCATATAAAACATAATCATACCTAAAACTGAATCAAAACATAAAGTATCCCGAGTGTACCCTGATTACATAATCAGGTACCAAACATATAACATAGGATTTAATAGATCCTTAAATACATAAGTGTCTCAAATAATCAAGTATGTCTATGAAATAAGTACTAAAAGCATGGAAAACAAAGTAGTGTAAATATGACTGTCTGGTAGGTCTCACACTATCTAAGAAAGTACAATATCTATTGGTTGATGAAAAGGATTAGGGCAGGGGAAATAACAATAGCACCTAAGAAAAGGTTGAGTTATTTGATACTTTAATGATGACTTGATTATTTGGCACTATGATGAGATAATGTATTGTTTATCTAAGTAAGAAAAAAGACTGAAGAAGTAGGCTTAATCGAGAAAAAGTAAAGAAATATTATTTAAGTCAAGTGATGTTAGTGTCAACCGAGCACCAATATATGTCGAGTAAATCTAGTGTTGACCGAACATAAGTTTATGCTGAGTGACAGGAAATTACTGAGCAAAACAGTGTTAGCCAAGGAAGACAGTTTGTAGAGATGAATGAGTTATGTAGTGATGACCGAGGTAATAAACACAGTATTGACCAAGCGTCAGTAATTTAGATTTGGAGGAAGAATTCAGATTTCTAGATGACACCGTTGAATTCTAAGTGGGTTATGTAAATCGTGTTGACTTTATTAAATAATTATATGGAGAATATAATGCATGGTAAATCATTTTATTATTATTTCAATGAGAAGATTGAAGATGTTTCTAGAAGGATGTATGAAGGACTTAAATGTTGGAAGGATCCATTGGATCTGACCTAACCTAAGATCTACAAAGGAGATTAAGAGGCAAAAGACAGATCTATCTATCTGGAGAGATGTAAAGGAAACCTAATGGAGAGGTTAATGAATAAATAAAAGGGAGCTGGTGATGTTGATGTTATTGACTGATAAGTCTAAGCAGAAAGGTTGAAGGTGAAGATCATATTTGTGATTGCTTGAAGTGAATTCCTAGAAGATAAGAGATGGAGATGGAAATGATATTCAGTTAGTAAATCAACATGTATGTACAAATTGGATCTAATATCTACAAAGTGATTTTTATGTTTTATAGATCTAAAACTACTGCTACTTTCTAACCATTGTAATAGTCAAAATCATTTAATCAAGGTTGACCTAGCAGTCATTGATAAATCCTTTAATCAAGGTGGCAATCTAATGGAATGTACTCAAGTCCTCTGACCAGGCCACTCCTAATAGGGTGATTAAAATCTTTTAATAGGGTCACACCTAATAGTGTGTTTGTATACCTTTAACAAGGTTGGCTTTTCACCGAGCTCACTTCAGAAGAGTGAAAATATCAGTAACATGTTACAAAGTATTTTTTCCCAAATTGGGTTTTCACTATAAATTCTAGTGCCATACTTGTTTGAATATTTTTTTATGAATGTTTTGATATTCTACAAGTTAAATACTATTAGATAGTGGACTTCATGTTATATGTTTTTCTAATATATGTTCTTTAGAGACCGAGTTGAGTTGGTGATTAGATCTGAGTTTGTTGAAGTGTTTGAATGTTCAATTGTATACCTTTAACAAGGTTGGCTTTTCATTGAGCTCACTTCAGAAGAGTGAAAATATTAGTAACATGTTACAAAGTGGTTTTTTCCAATTGAGTTTCCACTATAAATCCTAGTATCATTACTTAAGGGAATTGGTATAGGAAAAAGAAGTGAGAATAGAATATGTGAACACAAAGGAACAAATAGCAGACATATTCACAAAATACTTACCTAAGGATGCTCATGAATATCTAAGAGGTAAATTAGGAATGCTTCCCCTAACTGAGGTTGCCTAGTCAAGCTAGGAGCATTGCATCAAATGTGCTGCACATAATATCTGACAAATTGATGCAGGAGAGGTCACACTTTAGGAGCTTCCTAGAGTTGTGAAAAGAACAACAAAGCTGATGATCAGTCATAAGCAAGATGACAGAGGGAGAAATAATGTTACTAAACTAACAAGATGACATTTACATATGAATGATGTAAGTTCTAGTTGTTGCTTTGGCATTTTTTTCAAAGAGGGAGAGATTTCAGAAATGAATATACATCAAGGAGATTTTAGAAATGAATAAACATCAAGAGGATACAATCAAAGAGGGAGAGATACATAAAGGATTCAGAGGGATTCACTATGTAAATGATCAATTAAGGATAAGTTATTGAGAATCAGAATGAAGCTAAGGATATTATAAACATTTCTGATGCAATGACAAAGTTTGGATTGGTTGGTAAATCATGTGTTATTCATGTGGTGTTTCCATCAATGCCAAAGATGAAGATTATTGGGAACTGTAACTGAAACAATTGTTATATTGTCATTGATGTCAAACCTTAACTGGTAAGATAGTTGCTATCTAAGAAAGTACTATATCTATTGGTTGATGAAAAAGATTAGGGCAGGGGAAATAAAAATAGCACCTAAGGAAAGCTTGAATTATTTGATACTTCAATGAATACTTGATTATTTGGCACTATGATGAGATAATGTATTGTTTATCTAAGTAAGAAGAAAGATTGAAGTAGGCTTAACCAAGAAAAAGTAAAGAAACCTAGTTTAAGATGAGTGATGTTAGTGTCAACCGAGTGCTAGAATATGCTGAGTAAATCTAGTGTTGACCGAACATCAGTTTATGTCAAACGAAAGGAAATTACCAAGAAAAATAGTGTTAGCCAAGGAAGACAGTTTGGAGAGATGATTGAGTTATGTAGTGATGATTGAGGTGATGAACACAGTATTGACCAAGCGTTAGTAATTTACATTTGGAGGAAGAATTCAAATTTCCAACCAATATCGTTGAACTCTTAGGTTATGTAAATCGTGTTGACTTTATTAAATAATTATATGGAAAATTTAATGCATGGTAAATCATTTTATTATGATTTCAATGGGAAGATTGAAGATGTTTCTAGAATGATTTATGAAGGACTTAAATGTTGGAAGGATCTATTGGATTTGACCTAACCTAAGATCTATGAAGGATATTAAGAGGCAAAAGATAGATCTATCTATCTAGAGAGATATAAAGGAAACCTAATGGAGAGGTTAAAGAATAAGTAGAAGGAAGCTTGTGATGTTGATGTTATTGACTAATAAGTCTAAGTAGAAAGGTTGAAGGTGAAGATCAAATTTATGATTTCTTGAAGTGAATTCCAAGCAGATCAGAGATGGAGATGGAAATGATACTCAGTCAGTAAATCAACATGTATGTACAAATTGGATCTAATATATACAAAGTGAGTTGTATGTTTTATAGATCATAAACTACCACTACTTTCTAAGCATTGTAATGGTAAAAATATTTTAATCATGGTTGACCTAATAGTTGTATGCACCCTAAAATGGTCGCCTAGACTTTGGGCCCCATTTATTCAATTTATCAACCCTGAATCATTTTGATCAATAATCAATATTTTCAACATTATCAATTTCTTGATCAAATCCTAATTTCGATCATATATTGGATTTTTATCCTTGGGCTAACCATTTATCCTAAGTCTTTATTTGATTAAAAGGAATATTTCCTCCCCTTTCAATTAAATAAAAAGCCCCACTTTCCTCTTATCCTAAGTTGCACAAATAAAGCATTATTCCTATTTTATAAAAAGGAAAAAAGCACTTTTGTCTCACATGAGGCTCAAAAGTCAACACTTCACTCTCATTGGAGGATGTTTGTGCACATGGATTGCTCCTCTTTCAACCTCCACCGCTGATTAAGACTTTTTGCCTCTTAATCTCCATGGTCCATTTCTCCTCATTTCCTATAAAAGGAGAGCTCTCTCCTTCATTTCTATAGATAGATATCCATGTTTTATGCTATTGTTATGCTGCAGGTTTTCTAGGTACATTTGGAGCTTTTGAAGACATTGAAGACTTGTTGCTTTCATCATTTTTAGTTGCATTTCATAATAGTTTTGCTTTCATAGTTACATTCATGGCATTCTTAGTATAGATTTCCTTTTATGCAATCTCACATAGTCTAAATAGGAAGGATTTGTAATCCATTGCTATTTCCTTTCATAGATTAGTTGCATTGTACTTCCATTTTCATAGCATAGCTTGCACATTTGCATCTTCATCTTATTTGCATTGCATCTTCATATTTGATTCTTGGAGATATTGGCATTGTTTCCCTTGTCTTCACTTGAATCTCTCATTGTGTGGTTGACTAGCAAGGTCATGAGTTCATAGCTCTAGCTGAGAGCAATTTTCAATCTTGCAACTCCATACATAGGGAGCTATGAGCCGCTTTGTGAGGCCTCATTCTTGAGCAACCTTGCATGTAATGGTTCATAGAAGTGCATATTTTAGTGTGTACAATAGTCATTAATAAATCCTTTAATCAAGGTGGTGTTCTAATGGAATGTACTCAAGTCCTCTGACCAGGCCACTCCTATCAAGGTGATTGAAATCCTTTAACAAGGTCACACCTAATAGTGTGTTTGTATACCTTTAACAAGGTTGGATTTTCACTTAGCTCACTTCAGAAGACTAAAAATATCAATAACATGTTACAAAGTGGTTTTTCCCAAATTGGGTTTCCACTATAAATCCTAGTGTCATACTTGTTTGAATGTTTTGATATTCTGCAAGTTAAATACCATCAGGCTATCCCTTAGTAAAATTTGCAAAAAGAAAACCCAAATACCATGGAGGCTCACCTCCTAACCTAGGCCATTACATGGCCACCCTCGAGCTTGGGGAAATAAAGATGGATGTAGAAGTTGAGAAATCCAACTTCACAGTTCGCCAAGAATAGCTACATGCAAATAACCTGTAGCTGAAAGGAAACCAAAGAGACAAAAAATAAAGGCTTGAAAAATCTTAGCGGTGTGATAGAAAATTGTATTTCAAGATAATGAAAAAATAATTACAAGGTTCAAACTATAAAGGTAAACAAAACCCTGAACTAGAAAAGCTAGGTTGCACATTATAATTAATAAAGATATTAATTATAATATACCTAAGAGATAGCTTAAGTAAAAAAGAGTAATGAAACTAACTAATTACTCTAACACCCCCCCTTAAGAAAATCTCAGGAGGTAAGCTAACCTAGCACAGCTATGAAAGTAGGAAATGGGTCCCGGCAATAAGGCCTGATCAGGTACCCAATACAAGGAAATCTTTGTAAACCGGAGACAAAGGAGAAAACCCAGTGGGAAAAACTCCTCTCCAAAAGGAGATATATAAAGCAAGAAAATGACAAAAAATGACTTCAAGAGACTCTCTCAAAGCCATAAGTATAATGTGTGTTGCCAATCCCCCCGTGAGAGAGGTTCAAGGCTCTAAAGCCCCCCCAAAATGAAAGAACCCCTGGATCAGTGAAAAAACCACCATGACGCCAATACAAAGGAGTGAAGGGCAATGAGCACTGAAGAGGTAACCTTGAAAGATGAGGTGTCATTGGAAGGCCGAGTTGATGCTCAAAGGAGTAGACACGAGGATCCTGAAAGGGAATCCCCAATGTAGGTGGTATGACAGGTGTGCTAACACTGTCAGGAGAGAGGAGATGAGTGTCCTCTATAGAATCCTCAACAACTACACCTGGTGGCTCGATGAATGGAGCTAGAGGGTCTGGTAGTGCTGAAAAAGAGTCCTACTAAAGAGAAGAAACCCCAACAAGATGAGGTGAGGCAGTCACAAAAGTGGTCTACGGAACAACATAGAGGTTCAAGTGACTTGAATATCCCACATGATGCTCTCACATAAGAGGAGCGTTGTGCTCCGATAATGGAGATGGTGGACCAAAGTGTGAGAAGATGTAGAGATGGGTGGAATGATCAACTATCCCTGTAGCAACAATGCCACCTATCGCACTATCCCAAATGAAGACTGAATCTAGCGTGAACTCAACTGTCTTCCCGGACCCACTGAGTGTAATCTGATAAATCGAGAGAAGGTTTGCAAGCAGAGATAGAACATACAATACATCATTGAATGTGTCATCCTAAATGCCTACTGAACCTTTTCCATAGACTGTCATAATAGTGTTATTCCCCATGAGAATATGAGGAATAGGAGAAGCCTCAAAAGAAGAGAAGATCTCTAGAGAAGAAGCCATATGGTGAGAAGCACTTGAATCTAGTATCCAAGGGACCTATGAAGGGGATGCGATAGAAACCCGTAATCCATGACCCTATCCAAAATCCTATCTAGAGGTCAAAGATGAGGTAGAAGACTAAAAAGTAGACCCCTATGAGGTAGAAGAAGATGGAGAGGAAACAATGCTCTTCTAAAGAAGAACTTGCAAATCTACAATCTATTTCTCATAGCCATCAAATCTCTTCTGAAAACAATATGACTCATCATGAGGCCCCTTCTAACAATAAGAACATGTAGGGCTCTTAGTCTTCTATTTCTCCTTCTTAGAAGAAAATGGTGGGCCAGTAGAGTGCTGAGAAGAGGAATCAAATATCTGCTTCAACTTCTGCTTCTATGTATCCTGAGGTGTCTTGGCAAGCAATGCCTGTGATGATGAACCTGTAAGTGAATCCATCTGATTGAGCTTGGACTGCTCATGAGTCAACCTATCACAGAAGGTCTCAAAAGAGGGCATAACATGTCGAGCACCCAGTGCATCCATAGTGGAGTAGAAGGTAGAAGTGAAAATCAGATAAGGGCCATAAAGCTTTGAGAGTATTAGAAAGATACACTCATCATCTGACTTCATCTTTCTAGCAACCTATAAAATAGATCAAAGAGACTTGAACTTCATCAAGAAGTCCTCAATGCTGGCGAATGATTTAGGTACCAAGGAGATGAACTCTACATCTATCTAGAGAACCTTGAACTGATTCATTGTGCCAAACAAGGTAGAAAACTTGTTCCACATATCCCTAGGTGTGGTCAAACCATCCAAGTGGAACAGCAACCCATCTGAAATATTCATTGCAATGAGGCCCATTGCCTCATCCATCTTATTTCTCTGCATAAGAGCCTCATAAGGGCTCTGTAGAATTGGCTAAGCCGCATTGAGGCATGACCATAGCCCTTTTGCTATAAGCAATTTGGTCATCTGTCCTTTCTAAGTGTGATAGTTGTGAGGTGTCAGTCGGGCTACAAAGGGGTCCAACATTGAGAGAAGAAGAAGATGGAAGTAGAAGGGTCTTTTCTGAAGTAAATAATAGAAAGAAAGAACACCCCCCACAATGTATAAATCTAACCCCCGTACAACAAGTAATCAATTATTGAAAGCACAAAAAATGAGAAGAAAACCTGGACACCAGATGCAGAGAGGGAGGAAACTGAAGCCTCTACTTCAATGCAAAAAATGAGAGCTCAAATGAATGAATCAAAAAATGAAACTAGCATCATCATGTCTGGCTTGAAAATACCTTTTCGATGATATTTTATTTTCTGAAAAATGGACACTGTTTGCACAAGTTATGACTGAAAAAGTAACTGCACCTTTGAAAAAAAGCTCACTGGAAAAAACCAGTCATGGGAAAAAATTTGACAGTCTTCCACACATCACAAGCCCATTGATGATGTCATCATGACCAGGGCTAACGTCATCACCAGAAAAAAAAACCTGTTGCTAGAAAAATTCAAAAATTAGCTGGAAAATTTGGAAAGTGGCCAAAAAAAGTTATCGATAGGTGATGTCAGTAATGATGTCACCTCTATGCATAGTGGCTAGGTGGAGGCGGCAGTGGCCGGTGGCATGGCGGCTCCCAGGTGGTGCTATGGTGGTGTGGCAGCGGCAGTAATGGCGGGAGCGGCGCGTGGGTTGAGCGGTGGCAAGGGCGGTCAGCGAGTGGTGGTACGGTGGCTGTGGGGTGGTGCAGTGATAGTGCGATGGCGAGGTGCTCTGAAAAGAGCCTTGCGGGGCATTTTTGAGATTTAAAAATTTTTTTTTATCAGTTTTCAAGCCCGTATGACCCTAATAGGGAAAATTTTTTCTCCTAGATGCCCCGAAGGCCAAATAGGTCAAGTTTTGTATGAAAATGGGGGTTTTTGGGCCTTCCAGACACAACTGTGAGGTTAGTTTTTGTTCCAAAAAAATGAGACCCCCTAGATCCAATAAAAAATAATAGAAAAAAACCAAAAGAGCTATGGCTTTCATCTTCAAATCACAACTCCAAAAGCTTAGACCAGGCAGCAACAAAGAAGCTCTGATACCATGTAGAAGTTGAGAAATCTAACTTCACAGTTTGCCAAGAACACTTGCATGCAAATAACCTATAGCTAAAAGGAAACCAAAGAGACAAAAAGAAAAGGCTTGGAAAATCTCAGCGGTGTGAGAGCAAATTGTATTCCAAGATAATGAAAAAAGAACTACAAGGTTCAACCTATAAAGGTGAACAAAACCCTAAACTAGAAAAGCTAGGTTGCACATTATAATTAATAAAGATATTAATTATAATGTACCTAAGAGATAGCTTAAGTAAAAAAGAGAAATGAAACTAACTAATTACTCTAATAGGTTACAATAACACTTCATTGTACATACACATAAAAACCAATAAGTATACAAGCACATAAAATTCTCATCCCATAGATATACACACAATGAGTCACCTTGGACCCATAAATGGGGTGAAGGTAGAAAGTATCCAAATAAGAGAAGTCATTCAACAATAAGAAAAATGACTTCAACAAGGCCAAGAATCCATAACCATTGCCTTCATAAGGCCATATCAACAACCATTAACCCTTCCACTTTCCTTCACAATCATACAACCCTTATGACCCCCAAAATAGAATACAATAAGAATGGCAACATGGATCCCATACATCCATGCCTCATCCCCTTCCTTGAGGAATGAATATACACTAGATGGGAATTCCCAACTCAAGCCCTTCACCCATCAAGGCTCTCTTCCCTCCCAAGGTGAGTTTGGCCTTGCACACCCCAAAATTATAAACACCAAAAGAAAAACCAGCAAATAGACATAACAAGAAGCCATGAAAATAAGCTTGAAGCTTCACAAAACTTCACAAATACATAACAATAAAAATATGTATATTACATTCAACAAAAACAAGAGTCTTCCATGACAAAACCACCAAACTCACTCCAAGCTAAGGAAAAGAGGGTTGATAAGAGCTCCCTTTCCCTATAAGCCTTCTTTGCTAAGTCCACCAAAACCTGTTAAGTCCACTACAAGTCTCCAACATTGGAGAATGGAAAACCAACCTACCAAAATACTCTCCATCCCACTAAAAAGGAAAACCCTACCTAACCTCAAAGATGATTGGGCACACTCACCTAGGGTTCTCTCTCAACAAGAGGGAAATTCAAAATTGAAAAGAGAGGAAGACTTGGCACACTTCCCAAATTCTTCACCATTCAAAAATGCATCTTTTGAAGAGGCAAAATTGTCTAAAATCATCTCATTGGTCAAAATTTGACCCCCAACCCAAACTACACCTATGGGGTAATCTATTTTTAACCTTAAATAACCTTTTGGGTTACTTTTTGCCTCTCAAAAGTCCACTAAGAGTTGACTCACAAAAATTTGAAAAATATTCCCACCCAAGGCTCAACAACCAAGATACCTAACCTTGGGATTCTACAAGATGACTCAAAGGTGTAAGACAACTCATATACAGTGCACTTTTCCATGCCAACTCACAACACATGTGTCAATTGATACCACAAAAGGGTACAACACATCACTACATACACAACATGCAAAGTAGTCATAAATTTAAAAATAAAAATAAACACATTTAAATAATACAATCAAGTATTACTTTATAAAAATATACATCACAACGAGGTTATTTCTCCCCTTGGAGATAACCTTGGCTTAACAAGATTTTTACATGCATCCATCTTTAATTTCCCCTTATTTAATCCATGGTCTTACCTACACACTTGACAAAATATCAATAGCTCATGAAAGGTCAAATAATATATACATATAAAATACATCACAATAAAAACACTCATACACATCATAAAATGTTAATTACATCATATGATAATCACATAATTTTCAATAATATATTTTCTAAATTCAAAGCATATTAATCTAAGAACATGATGACATATTAATTACCCTAACATATTAACCATGATCATTTCACATAATCTTTTCTAGCATAAGCATAAAATTAAAGCATCATATTCTAATTAAAGATTCTTCAACTACTATAATTAGGACCTAATAATCAAAGCATAAAAGTAAGCCCTAAATCATCATCCACATAATCATATGTCATCACATAATATCAAAATATAATGTGTCTATCCAAATAGTCAAACATGATAAAATTAAGTGTCAATATGATAGTCATAAGACAAAAATAAACTGCTATGAAATGATGGCACGAGGTGAGGCCTCACATTTTCCCTCAAAGAAATAGTTTTAGGAGAATCTCGATTGTAGAGGAATGTGGCCATCTCTGGAGACTCAACTCGCTTGTCAAGTCCCACAACTAGAGGTTGTTTCACAAGGTTTCATAGGTCGCTAACCTCCACTTAAGCATATGTGCAGAATTTTGTGACAATAATAACCTCTTAACTCTTTTTGTAATACATATCCTAACCAATAAGTGATAAGACTAGAAACCTAAATTAACTAAGTTAGTTAGAGACTAGCACAAACAACAATTTCACATTCAGAAGAACATAAATTCACTTACAATACAAACCAACACATAATATATGAAATAAAATAGTACACAAACCATATAAACATGTCCATCAAACTAAACTTGAATTAATAATGAGGAGCTATTAGAGAATTATCCAAACCTATTCTGCAATCAATGCAACCACCACTTCAGATCCTACTCTATAATTTATGGCCCCATATTTTGGGTGTGCCATGGGAGAATATTCTCACATTGATAATAGAATGCATGCATTAATCATCTATGATGATCCGAGTAAACAAGCGGTGGCATATCGACAAATGTCATTATCACTTCACCGCCCACAATGTCATGAGGCTTTCCCAGGGGCCTATACATGTATGACAACCAACCTCATGGACAATAAACAACACAACACAACTTCAACCATAGAACAATTGGGGACCTAAAACCATGATAGTACAATATTTATATACCACGGTCATTATTAATAGAACCATAAGATATTAACATCCTATGTAGAGGTATGTGGATCATTCTCCCATAAGAATTTCAAATACTCTTTCTTAATATTCCAACTTCTCATACTTACTAACTTCTAGATATACCTCATACTAACTTTCTATCACCTCCAGACATTGTAACAACATTTGAGAAAAATTCCAAACCTTTACCAAAATTTAAATGCTCTTTTCATATCAAACATCAAATTCTTTTTCCTATGTAGCTCATCTTTCATACTCCATAAAACATAACTCTTCATAAGATGCAATATGATATCAATGCTCACAATATACAACACTTCACTAGCTTCTTTTTGTAATACCCCAAAAATGGGCTATAAGTTCTTTAATCTCCTATATCAACAATTCGAACGAAATTGACATCAAAGTCCTAATCTAAGGCACATCTAAACATCATCGAATCATAATTGATTATCTTAAATTTTGCATCGAGGGAATATTCCTAGTAATATTCCTAATTATCATAATTATCTTTAATTTTATAATTATTTGGCGATAAATCACATTTATCCTAAAGTTTGATTGATTGAATATTCTCAATATTTAATTAATTAGATTTAATTCTGCCACTTAATTATTTAATTGAATTTAATTGTATTTATTCCTAAGTATTATTATTTAATTTTGATAATAAATCCAAAATCCTATGAATAATTGATTAAATTCTTATTTAATTAATTAAAGCAAGTTGTCAATTTTTAATAATATTGTTTTTGAATAAAAGTTTGAAAAATAATTGATTAACCCATAAATCAATTGTTTTATTTTTCAAAATCAGTTAAGTTGAGAATAAATTACTTTATTTATTTATTAATTCATAATTATCCATGTGCACAATCAAAGAGCAGTTAAACTCCAAATCAGAAAATCAATGCAAGTTATTGACTTTTTGGAACTCAGCATCATTTTTGAGTTTTAAAATTGACCTAAACTTCTAATTTGAGTTAAAAAGCTATTTTTGCATATTTTTGTGAATTAAATTATCTTTATTTAAAAATAACTCAAAAATCAACCTGAGTTATTTGAGTGATTTATGGCTTTTTTTATGCACCTCCAAAGCCTTGGATTTCTATGAAAACAAGGCTCAGCTCTTCATAATTCATCTCTCAAATCCACAAAATCTCATAATTTTGCAAGCTTACTTTGCCAAAGTCGTCTACGAATTGCACAACTATTTTGGAGAATTGGAATTTGGAGAATCAAAGCTTATTGCGAATCAAGGCTATTGTGAGATCAATTTGTTTTTGTTACATTCATTTAGATTCTTTTTCATATCATTGTTAAATCATTTAGCATATCATAGCATATCAGTTTTTACATATCATAGATTTCATATCATTTTTCATCTTATTGCATAGAAAATATCCAAAAAATATATAGATTACTTTGCAATCATATTTCATATTCAGATCAATTGCATTCAAATCCTTCATTTAGGTGTCGTCTAGGTCACTGATCTTGATAACAATCTGAGAACATCGATCTCGCACCTACTAGAAGGCAGTAAATCGCTTGGTTAGATTAGATTTCAATTTTGCACGATTTTGATTATAGCTAACCTCTAATGTTTTACTAAAGTGTTGTGTCTACAGATCAGGTACAAAATTCACACACACATTTCTAGCACCCACCGTGGGGCCCTGAAATGAGCTTCCCTTCATTTCTATCAATCTTCTATCATTTCTCTATCAGAACTCACCTGCTGCTGCTTGTTCTGGTGGTATTCTCAGTAGGACGTTATTTTTTGTTGCTTTTTTGCCTGCAAAAAAGAAAAAAATAAAATTTTTGCACTTTTTCTATCAAATCTATCCATACAGCGTGATTTTTAATTTCGGTCCGTACAGTGTCGTACGAGTTTTTCAGACTGTCGTACAAGTTTTTTGGACTGTCGTTTCATTAGACACCCAGTGTCGTATGAGTTTTTCAGACTGTCATTTCATTGGACACCTAGTGTCATCTGGGAGTATACCCACTGTCATATGATAGTTGACCGAGTATCATTTCATCAGGCTCCCACTGTCATTTGGAAGCTGGATTATCATTTCATCATACACCCAGTGTCGTACGAGCCTTTCTGCCAGTCAAATTCAAAAAGTCAAATCCTGCTAGCAACTATCGTATGAGCTTTTCAACTATCGTTTCATAGCATATCCACTGTCATATGAGTCTACAGAGTGTCGTTTGGGAAAATTTTTGAGAGTTGTCAGAAAATTGTCAAAATTGCTAGATATTTAGCTTTTTCAGCCTATTTCTAGAATCTGTCGAACAAATCACTGTGTCAGGAATAGAGCAGTAGCTATTGAGAATCAGTACACATGTCTCAAAGAATCAATACACAAGAGGAAGAAGCTCTAATCACTGCTATGATGAAGCAGCTGCAAGCTATGCAAGTTGAACTTAACAATCTTAAGAAAGAAAAGGAACTTAAAGAGTTCTCCATGGAAGCTCTATGCCCTTTTCCATTTGATAAAGACTTGTACATGTCACCATGCCCCCGGATAGAATTTGAGCAGTGTGATAACCCTTATGATACCTCTTCCATGGAGAGTGACACATCTAGCTTTGGAGACTATGATGACTATGATGATAGACAATGTAATGATACCTATGACACCTCTGTTCCTAAGAGTCCTCCTCGTCATGTGTTCCTGCTTACTACAAATGGGCCATCACATTGGATCGATTATGATGGTGATCCATATGATTCTAATTTTGAAAGAAATTTTGATGGCTTTTGTGGACAATACCTTGATTATGATCCATCTACTACTGTTGAGGACTATAAAATGCATCGTGTTAGCTTGAAGCATCAATATTATAAGAATCCTTCTCCTAAGGACTCTCCTGCTGAAAATAAAGATTATCTTCTCAAGCAAGATCATGTTAATGCTGAACCTTTGTTTGGTGATGGTTCCCTTCTATCCCCTAATTCCTCCAATACCCGTACATTTTCTAAAGCTTCTGAGTCTTTCAAATCTTTCACAGAACCTTCATCTGACACAAGCCCTGATACTTTTCATGCGGTTCCCTATAGTTATCCTCCAGGGCTACCTCTTAAAGAAACTCAAGCTAACCTTCACTTGGCTGCAAATACTTTCAATAATGATAAACCTAAAGAGCCTAAGCCTTCATATGCTATAATCCCTACTTTAGCTAGTCCTCCACCATCTCTTCCAAAGTCATCCATACAATCCCAACATGCTTTCTTGTCCTTAGAAGTGGCTCCATGTCAAGAGGACTCTAAAAATGATGAAGAAAAAAACATAAAGAAAGATCAAGATCAAGAACCCTCCATGTCATCCACTCCTTTTCCCGATGTCTCTTATCCGCTTCATGGTTCTTTTGATCCTGTACACCCTTTTTCATGCATTCCACCATGTCTTAAGTCTTCTCCTATGCAAGATCAAGCTACTACTTACACCGTTGAGCTTATTGACAATCAAAATAACCTTACCCCACTTCCAATTTCCAAAAATGATACTTCCATTAAGGTTATTGAAAATGGTGTTGTTACTTCCGATGTTAAGCCTATTGAAAATCAAAAGAAAAATTATGCGCATATGCTATCCAAAGATCCTTGTCAAGATCAAAGTCTTCCATCTTCTTATTCTACCACTCCATGTTCACTTCCACTTTCTACTCTTCCTAAGTCTTTGCAAGCTTTGAACAATCCTATCAAAGAAGGTGCTCATATTCAAGATGTCCACGATTCTATTGAAAATCCTAATGCTCACTCTAAAGATGCTGATATCCTTGGTTGTCATATAGATGTTGATGAACTTATTGATTATCCTTTTGTGTCTTCCACTTCCATCCTTGGACCTCCTCCACCACTACTAAGGGATTCATGTCTGCCTTCCATCTTGGGTCCTTATGTCCCTTCACTTTCCCCTCCTAACTCTCCTAATTCACCATCCATCTTGGGTCCTTACATCCCTCCATCTCCTATCTTTTCTCAAGATCAACATAGATGCGTACCCTTGAATCCTTTTCATCCATCCACCCATCTAAACTAGTCATATACTCCTTCTTCCACAAGTCCCAAGTCCTTTGGAAGTAACTTGAATGTTCAATACAAGAAAAAGAAGCAATACAAGAATCCATCAAAAAAAGAAGATCACCATGTCTCCTCTAATAGACATGGAAACATAAAGTCAAAAGAGATATCTAAGAAAAAAACTACAAGACAAGTATGGGTTCCAAAATCCATCATTGAAGATATTCTCTCTAGATCATTAAAAGGAAATAAAAAGCCTACGGCTATATGGCTTCCAAAGTCTCTCTTGAAAGAGTTTGGTGTTGAGCAAAAAGTGAAGTTGACATTCAAGCTTCCAAAGACTTCCACTTCATCTTCTTCCAAAAGCATTCCTCAATTCCATGTGCCTAAACCACAACCTTTACTATCCATTCACCATATTCCTTCATTCACATTTCCTCCACCCTCTCGCCACCCTTCAAGGTGTGTGTTGACGTTGATCTTGCCTTCCTTTCCATTTACCCTTTCACAATCCTTCCATTCATTATCCTTCTACCTTCTATCATTTTTTCTCATTTGCCTATTCCTCCTATCTTCCAACCTCACTCGCTTTACATAAAATCTTATCCTCCATTTTTCTCTTCCATCTCCCTTTCCCTATCAGCATCTTTGAGCATATCATTTTGATTCCTTGGCATATCATGGTTTATCCTTTCAAGGAGCACTATCTAAAAAGCTTTCCTTCTTCCAAAAATTCAAAAAAAATGAAAAATAAAATAAAATTGAAAATGTGCCTTGGTGAAAAACTGGAAATAGGCACCTTGGTAGCAAAAGTAAAGAGAAATAAATTCATCCTATGGTGAAAACCACTCCCTTGTGGCACCTTGGATAAGTACAATGATGAAAACTTGGCAATCAAGCATCATGTGTAGTTCTTCTACATATTTCATCCCTTCCATCTTCTCTCTTTGATCTTGACAATGTTGATCTATACACGAACATTTGGCTATTTTTTTTTAGTTGTCGTATAATGATCTTGCTTTTATTCCTTCCATGTTTAGCCTTCATATCCATCTTCCTCCATTCATTTTTGCCTATCACTATCCTTTTCCCCTTTAGTCTTGATCTAAAAGAAAAAAAGAGTGAAACACGATGCTATGAAGCCTCTTGATGTGTCTCCTCCTTTAGATTGAATCCTTTCCATCTTTGGCATTAGGCTTTTGTGACTTATCCTATGTTGGTCTTTCATTGCTTGTCCAAATGCACTTTACAGGACAATTTTTTCCTAGCTTGGGTATTCTTGAGGAGTTTTCCCTTGAGAATTTCTTCCCTTCATTCTCCTTCATTTTCTTGTCTTCCATCTCTTCCACCAACTTGCCAATTCCTCTTGTTCTCCACCTTGCTAGACATTGGGACTGCACGATATGATCTTGCTTGGGAGTTTGTAATGGAAAAAGATGCTATCAAGTATACCAAGTATCAGAATAAGTATCAAAACCAAGTATCAGAACAAGTATCAGAATAAGTATCAAAACCAAGTATCAGAACAAGTATCAGACCAAGTATCAGAACCAGTATCAGACCAAGTATCAGAAGCAATATCAAAACTAGTATTAGAACTAGTATCAGAACTAGTATTAGAACTAGTATCAGAACTAGTATTAGAACTAGTATCAGAACAAGTATCAGAAACTAGTATCAGAACAAGTATCAAAACTAGTATCAGAACAAGTATCAGAACACCTACTAGGGCTACACCTTTTTCTTTAGTTTATGGGTCTGAAGTGGTACTGCCTATTAAGGTCAAAATCCCATCACTAAGAATTAGAATGCATGGTCTAGTAACTGATGATGACTACAGAGTGTCTAGGTTGCAAGAACTGGAACTACTAGATGAGCACAGAAAAGCAGCGTATGATCATCTTAGAGTATATCAGAAGAGAATTTCTAGAGGCTACAACAAGAAAGTCAGACACAGAGAATTTCAAGTTGGCGATCTAGTCTTGAGAGAGAATCCTAAAAATCAATCACATCAAGAACGCAAAGGGAAGTTTGAATCCAATTGGCTGGGTCCCTTTGTAATTACTGCTACTTTTGGCTTTGGTGCCTATCAACTCTCAATGACTAAAGGAGAATAGCTCTGAGAACCAATCAACATTCTCCATCTGAAGAAATTCTACGCCTAAGGCATTCAGTCTATGGTAAAATGTCCTGAAAAAATTATAAAAATTATAAAAAGTCCTGAAAAAAAGAACATCTGGGTGAAAACCTAGCAATAGGCGCCTTGATGATTCACAAAAAAATAAAAAATATCAAAAGTACAAAAAAAAAATTGAAAAAATGAAAAATACAAAAAAAATGAAAAATACAAAAAAAAATGAAAAAAAGAAAAAAAAAGGTGCCTTGGTGAAAACCTAGAAACAGGCGCCTTGGTAGCAAAAATAGAATCTCTGCCAAGATGGTGAAAACCCGGCAAATGGGTGCCACTTGTTTCAAAATGCTCCATCTATCAGTACAATCTTGGTCTTTCCCAGCTTTCAGTTTTTCTTTAGTTTGTACATATCTCTTGGTTTGTTTTTGCATTTCCAATTTTTCAATAAGTCAGTTTGTACACCACTCAGCTCAAGCATCTATATCCTATCAATGCTTAACACTTGGGGGAAATCAATGTCATATCCTATGGTCTCCAGTGTATCTTAGATGTATCGTATCCAGTCAGAGTCCTTTGAAGCTTCATTTGAGTCAGTCAAGTCTGTCTTGTCTCTAGAAAGGATTTTGCATCTACAACAATGCAATCAAACAACAAACTGAAAACGATCTATGCTTTTCTTCATACTTTTATCTCCTTATATGCTTACTGATTCGCATTGAGATTTTTGCATATTATGTCCCTTCGAGCTCTTCGATGATGTCCTTTATAGGATTTAGAGAGTGATGACTGGGGGTATAATCTTTTCTTTGTCTTCTGCTTGTATGTGAACATCTAACGACTTTGGAAATTCTGGATTGAAATGGTGTCTGACTGTAAGAGCCTCTATCTCAAATTGGATGGCCATGCATACCTTGACCATTGATACCCAAAAAATTCAAGGAAGTTTGATCTAACTATTGTCTTTTTAGTGAGTTCTTTCTGCTACTGTGAAATGCAATCTTACCTAAGGATGTGAACGATAAAGGGTCACTATGGGTAATTCACATTGGATTTAGAATAATCTCTTGGCTGTTTGATGTGTTTGTCATGCAAGGAGTATTCTGGTCATCATGACATTTATGTTTTGATGCTTGTACAAATTGCTATATCAAAATGGACATGATATTCAGGTCATCCTAGCGTTTGTGCCTTGGTGCTTATATCTAATCTGACATTCTAAAAATAAAATCAATATTCATATATCCATGGTTGTTGACCAGTGGGTGTTGTATTGATTCTTGTGCATACAAATTGATATTCATATGTCTATGGTTTCATAGCTAGTGGGCATTGTATTGATTTATCCGGTTACCTAAAATTTTAATGATGATAACAAATCGACACATGATCAATGACTAGGTCCTAGGTCTTAGGTTGCATTTCATTTTGCATGTCTCTTTGCATTTTGCATGTTTGCATATCTCACAACTGTTTGGAAACAATTCAAAGCTTAAACAACTCTTCATCTCAATTCTTCACATCTAACAAGAGCTGAGTCTCACTTGAAGGTCTCTTCATCATACCGCAAGCAGTAACCCTCCGGGGTTAAACATCCTTTTGACATACGACTGAGTACTTGTCTTCATCAACCTACAAAAACATATCATGTGTATCGCTGCATTTACATCTTATATCATTATCATTTGTTACATTACATTACATTCATTGCATAAGCATAAATCATACATACATCTTTTCATAATCAATTACATTTGCATAATATCCATACATATGAAAGAAATCATTGCATTGCATCGATCCATACATACATTCTACACTAATCATAGCATAAGCATAACATGATATCATCATAAATCCACATCATGACAAGTACAAATGAAGTCACAATCAAAATATTGATCTCATATATATCAAAAATCTTTAAATGTGTCAGGGGTGCACTATTGGCACAATGTACAAAAGAATGAGCTTCAGAAAGCTATCAGAATCAGAATGGTATATTAGTGATAAAAAAGAATAGAATATATCAAAACATGACCATAGGAATCAACTCTCAGCATGATCCTTGGTATCTAGTGGAGGAGGTGGTGGTGCATCTGGTATGACCTCTACCCTTGGTGCCCTAGCTCCCTCGGAGGCTGCCATGTACTCAGAGTATGTAGGTACTCTCTGCTTAGCAGGAACAATAGCATAGTATGTAGACACATAATAGGAGGCCCGTGAGGTCTGATGAGTCACCTCTGTTTGTAGTCTTTGAACCTCTAAGTGAAGCTCTACATGAAGCTCAGTGCACTACCTATCTACCTCCTGAAACCTCTCCTCCCATCTGGCACTCTGTACCTTCAGGTCCCAGACCTGAGCTCTGAGCTATCTAATCATCTCTGCTGAAGTGAGAGGAACAGTAGGCTCTACTGCAGCTGTTGGCATCGCTATATCCTGTGCTAGCTGCTTTGGCTGTTGTCCAATGGTATCTAATCTACATGCCTTACGGCGTCTAACCTCCACACCCAAATCAAAAGTGGTGTCTACCTGTGTGGGATCTGCATCACCACCTACAAACTACTCACCTGCCAACACCTCATCTATCGCACTGATACTGGCCAAAGTACCCCTCTCACCCCTGGATTGTCTATGTGACCCTATGGATGTACCTATGGGAGAAGTAGGATGAGGAGGCCTCATATGCCCAGATGATCTCTGCAATGGAGTTGTTGCTCTTTGTCTGGGTGGTGTAGGATGCACTACTTGTGGTCTCGGGCCCTGTACCATAGGAGCACCTGTAAAATCCATCGCCTCCTCCATGGAGGGTATCAACTCCGTAGGATCTGAGAATCTATGGATGGGCTGATCTGCAAGCCACACAATGTATCCGTCTATCACTCCTGCATCGACAACCTATGGTCGATAGTCCCAATCTCTGCCTATAATGGCACTGTACTCCTCTACACATAAGGAATAGGAGAGCCTCAGTGTCCATCCAAGCCCGATCTCATGCACAATGCGAGCATATGTAGTGTACTCTCGTGGGGTGTCCTGTCTGTGTCCATATTGACGCCACACTCTGCTAATCAAAAATCTCTCCAGAATAGTGGGAGAGCGGCCAATAAGTACTCGACTCTGAAAAAGAAAACTATACTGCTCCCTCGCAGTGGGCCAGACCTCTATCTACAAATATGGCCTCCAATGAACAAAAGTCATGTCATCTAGACATCACCAGAAGTACTTGGTATGACCCATACGGACCTATGTGACATAACCAGCATATGTATATATCACTAGCTCCTGTGGCTACTGTTGTGTCTAAAAAACTAGTCTCAATACTGGGATATGCTCCCAGGCCCATATTTGTACTACAAGAGCTCCTGAAGCAAAGCTCTTGCAATCCTGATACACGATCTCATGCATCTCTAAAAACATATGTGCCAAGAGGCACTAACCCTAGGAAAGCTTAGTGGGCGTGGCCATGAGAAGGGCTACCATCGGAGCCCATCCCATCAGAAAGCCATTCTACTGACGGCCTAGCATGATGAGCTCCCTGATCATCCCCACAATAATGCACTCTACGTGGTGTGTGTGACCATATCTCTGTACAAGGGTCTCCCAGGAAATAGACCCCGTCAACTGTCTATCATCTCCAAATAGATGCCTAAAGGCATGAAGACCACCCTGACCAGAACTCACATACTCAGGATGCCGACTGCTTTGAAATGAAATGCGCAGTATCCTATAGACATCCTCTAGAGTCACGGTCATCTCTCCAGTAGGTAAGTGAAATGTTTGTGTCTTCGAATGGAATCTCTGAATCAAGGCAGTCAAAAGGCCATGATTTACCCTAATGTCAGTTAAATGAATCAAATACTTGAATCCACAGGCAACAAGATGAACCCTCATCGGGTCTGGAAATGCGACACATAATCTCTAGGTGGCCGAGTATGAATGTCAGACATGTACATCTAGATAAGTCACCTATATCATACAAAAATAGGGCATTTTATCAGAAATTGGGTTCAATACCAGGCTAATACTACAAAAATTAGACAGTCAGGTACTTCAGAAGGTAGGTCAACCAGTCAGATATCAGCATCAGGCATCAGAAAAGTCAAAATTTGGCCCTAAAAGTTAGTTTTCAACACTCTATTTTTCATATGACAGTCCAGACTGGCATCAAATGTCGTACGACACTCCACAGTATACCAAATGATAATTCATGGTCATACAACACTGCGCTCGGGATCATACGAGTTTCGAGGGACCCAGTGAAATGTCGTATGACACAAGGGTCCCTCTCATACGACACTTGGGTGGACTTGAAATGACAAAGGAAATTCAAATGAAGTGTCATACGAGTCTGGGTTGAGACTCGTACGAGTTTTCAAACATGCAAAAATTAAAAAAGAAAAATGCGTATGAAAAAAATTTAAAAAATACTAGGAACATGAAAAATTTGCATTTTCAGAGGGGCAAAGAGGTCCACCTACCAGATGTCCATACTGTCGGGGTCTCTAGTATCTCCGACTGCGCTCAAATCGATGTGAACTCATAGGAACCTTTAGATCTCACTGTTCTACCATTTTCTTACTCAGAGGGCTCCGCATAATTTCCAAAGTCAAATGGTTGAAATGAATTGAAAATGACCCTTCAGGCCTTTATATAGCATTTGACCTAATTTTCAAAAGTGCTCCGTTTTTCATGAAAATTGCACCCCTGGCTAATTTTGACGTTCTGAATCCATTTTCGGGATCAAAATTCAAATGTGAGATCGTTTAATATGTCAAAATCATGATTTAAAATTTTGGGCCTTGGACAGTCTACTGCTTGCATAATCGACCTTCAATCATCACAAAAATCTAGTATTCAACTTAACTGATTATCTTACATCAAACTATCAAAATTTCAACTTGGTCAACCATGGTCAACTCATGGTTTAACCTAGTCAAACTAGGTCTTTAGGACCTCTAAACGATGCAGAATGCATTCTTGAACGTGTATAACCACTTTTCCAATCAATTAACATGCTTCTAAACTATCAACACTGACTTTTCTTGTCAGATTTCAATTTTAATCCCGAAGGGGGCATGGTATTACACATCATTCAAAATCTGTAATCTAATTTGAAATCATATCTTTGCTGAAATCATATCTTCCTTAGTAATCAAGACAACAACCATGTCTAGTTACTGATTCATCAAAAGTCCTCATCACTCGAGGCAAATCAATCATCACTCGGGGCATATCAGATTAATCAAGATCCATATCAATCTGGTATTCTCCTAATCTTGTAAACTGTATCAATTTTTGCAAACATCGAATCATAGTGTTCTTTCCTTGGTTCTTCAGCAACTGAAGGGTTCAGATGTGATACCTGCTAGTTCTACTAAGACAATCATGTCTAGAATTGGTCACTCATTTCTTCGCAATCATAAGGTTCAGAATCAGGCATTTTGACACTTTTTTTTCACAATCCTCGGTTCATTGCTGCTATAGTGAACATTATCTTTGGTCATTCAGGACCTATTATCTTCATATCAAATTAATATCAATTAGCTTCTGTCTCATATCAATTATCAATTTTGAATCAGTTTCATATCTCTATCAAACACAGACTATCTTTGAACCACTGTGCTTCACACAACAATTCAAAGAGGGGCAAAATGTACTACCCCAAAAATGGGCTATAAGTTCTTTAATCTCCTATATCAATAATTCAAACGAAATCAACATCAAAGTCCTAATCTAAGGCACATCTAAACATCATCGAATCATAATTGATTATCTTAAATTCTGCATCGAGAGAATATTCCTAGTAATATTCCTAATTATCATAATTATCTTTAATTTTATAATTATTTGGTGATAAATCACATTTATCCTAAATTTTAATTAATTGAATATTCTCAATATTTAATTAATTAGATTTAATTCTGCCACTTAATTATTTAATTGAATTTAATTGTATTTATTCCTAAGTATTATTATTTAATTTTGACAATAAATCCAAAATCCTATGAATAATTGATTAAATTCTTATTTAATTAATTAAAGCAAGTTGTCAATTTTTAATAATATTGTTTTTGAATAAAAGCTTGAAAAATAATTGATTAACCCATAAATCAATTGTTTTATTTTTCAAAATCAGTTAAGTTGAGAATAAATTACTTTATTTATTTATTAATTCATAATTATCCATGTGCACAATCAAAGAGCAGTTAAACTCCAAATCAGAAAATCAATGCAAGTTATTGACTTTTTGGAACTCAACATCATTTTTGAGTTTTAAAATTGATCTAAACTTCTAATTTGAGTTAAAAAGCTATTTTTGCATGTTTTTGTGAATTAAATTATCTTTATTTAAAAATAACTCAAAAATCAACCTAAGTTATTTGAGTGATTTATGGCTTTTTTTCATGCACCTCCAAAGCCTTGGATTTCTATAAAAACAAGGCTCAGCTCTTCATAATTCATCTCTCAAATCCACAGAATCTCATAATTTTGCAAGCTTACTTTGCTAAAGTCGTCTATGAATTGCACAGCTATTTTGGAGAATTGGAATTTGGAGAATCAAAGCTTATTGCAAATCAAGGCTATTGTGAGATCAATTTGTTTTTTTTACATTCATTTAGATTCTTTTTCATATCATTGTTAGATCATTTAGCATATCATAGCATATCAATTTTTACATATCATAGATTTCATATCATTTTTCATCTTATTGCATAGAAAATATCCAAAAAAAATATAGATTACTTTGCATTCATATTTCATATTCAGATCAATTGCATTCAAATCCTTCATTTAGGTGTCGTCTAGGTCACTGATCTCGATAACAATCTGAGAACATTGATCTCGCACCTACTAGAAGACAGTAAATCGCTTGGTTAGATTAGATTTCAATTTTGCATGATTTTGATTATAGCTAACCTCTAATGTTTTACTAAAGTGTTGTGTCTACAGATCAGGTATAAAATTCATACACACACTTTTGACCAACACACAATTATGACAACATAGCTAGTTAAAATTAATGCAAACATATAGTTGACATAAATAACAGCACAACAAATATATATCCCCATTTTTCATTGATGGAAACACCAAAAACAAAGAAAATATGATTATGTTTCTTTTGTACCTCTGTCCTTTCTTCTTTTGTACTCTTTCTATAATCTCTCCCCCTTTGACATCAAGGACAAAGATCACACACATAAGAAAATTATTCTCCTTCCAGGAATGAATTTGTATATAATTTCACTCTCTAACTAGAAAGATTCAATCTATATATGAAAAATATCTTCTTTTTACTAGTATACAACATCTAATGATCTCAGAATACTCCCCTAGTAGGGAAACCCAATCTCCACAATATTCTCCTACAATTAGGAAACACCAACGTTCAATGCCTCCACTAAGAGAAATCACTGCATCAATCTAGGAGACAAAGGATAAAAACTAGTTATCCCCTCGGAAACATGTACCTCTCTTATGCATCTAGGTAAGAAAAGGAGGGAAAATAACTTATCACTTCTATAGGAGATACTCAAAAGTACTTCTTTGGTGGTTCCTCGATGAAAATACGTACAAATTTTTCATTAGTAGGTACATACTCCATCTTAAATTCCTTCACAACAACTTTCTCTATCAATAAGTGATACCAAATAGAAATGTGTTTAGTCTTTAAGTGCACCACTAAATATTTTAAGATATTAATAACACTTGTGTTATCACCCATAATCATAATATATTCATTATAAACTATCTTCATATCCTTAAGAGTCCTGTTCATCCACATTATTTGAGTACAAAAAGATGTTGCTACAATATACTCTACCTCTACAGTAGATAATAATACTAAATTCTTTTTTTTTCTTGTCCAAGAGACTATCCTGTCTCCTAAAAAGAATGCACCGCCACTTCTACTTCTTTTTTCATCTTCACATCCAATCCAATCAACATCAGTCAAAGATTTTAGTGAAAAATCATTATCCCTTTTGTATAATAAATGAAATTCTAGAGTCCATTTCAAGTATTTGAATATCCTTTTTAGCTCTATATCATGAGATTGTTTATGATTAGCTTGATACTTGGGAGATAGATAATCTACATGCATAATATTTTATCTTAAATTAGTTAAGTACATCAGTCTGGCTACCATAGATCTATAAATATTCTAATAAACTTCTAGAGATTCATCATCTTTTTTCAAATTACAACCAAGAACTAGTTTAGAATCCTCCGTTCCAAATTTCTTTTGCAATTCTTTGATGTACTAGGTCTGAAAAATAAAAATATTAAATTTTCTTTCTCAATAACTTTAAGGCCAAGAAAAAGATACATTTCACCAATTATATGCATTTTAAAACCTTTCTACATCTCTTGAGAAAAATTATTGTAAATATTATCATCACCTCTTAATATAATATTATCAACATATATAACTACTATTAGCAACTTATTACTTTGAACATTAAAATATAGATTTCAATTTACTATACCTTTCTTGAAATTATGTTATAGTAGATAACCATCCAATCTAGCATACAAAGCTCTAACATCTTTCTTGAATCCATATAGAGCCTTCTTGAGTCCGTAAACCACATCCAAATCATCTAATAACTTAAAACCATCTGATTTCTCAATATAAACTTGTTCCTCTAGCTCTCCATTGAGAAATTTAGAATTAACATCAATTTGATAGAGTTTAAAATTCTTGTAAGCAAAAAAAGAAAGAAATATTTTGATTTATTCCATCCTAAGTATCAAAGAAAAAGTTTCCTTAAAATCTATTCTTTCAACTTGTGCATAGCCTTTACATACCAGTCTTTCTTTGTTTCTAAAATCTTGTTTCCACTTAGTTCCAATTTAAATTTTGTCCACCGAGTTTAGATACTAATTCTCATGTCTGATTATTTTCTATCTGATCCAGTTTTTCATTCATATCTTTCATACAATTGTCATCCTTTATTTCTTATGCACAAGTCTTCAATTCTACTATAGATAGAAATCAAAAGTTTGTTTGTTCACTTTCCTTGGCAATAATTTTTCTTGTCTACACACCTTTGTCTTTATCTTTGTCTTCGATGATCTAATTTGAAGAATGATAACTCTATATATGTTTAGCAGGGACCTTTGGTATTTTTTTAGGTTCTTTTTCTTCTTCTAATCATCCATTATCTTTTGGAGTCTTTTTTTGTTTTGCATGAGTAATAGGAAATTATTCTAACTCAATTTCAGGTTTAGGAGCAATATAATTCCATTATTAAATTATTTGGAAATTAACTCAATTTCAAGTTTAGGAGCAATATAATTCCATTATTAAATTATTTGGAAATTTTCACTTTCCACAACCTTCTTCAACCTCATGTTATAGTATCAGTATGCCTTACTTCTATTAGAATATCACAAAAAGATTATTTCATCAGATCTTGTATCAAACTTTACAAGGATGTCTTTATCAATTTTGATATAGAATTCAGTTCAAAAAATGCTAAAATATTTGACAATAGGCACCTTTTGAAACCATAACTCATATGGTATATTTGTATGATTAACTCTTATTTGTACCATATTAAGAAAGTAAACAATATTGTGGAAACCATCTTTCTAATACACATTAGGTAGATTAGTATCTTTCAAAAGAACTTTATCCATTTCAAGAATAATTATAAAATCTTAAATATTTGATTCTAGTATCTATTTGATTCTCAAATAAATTCTTGAAAGTTTAAAATCTATCCAAAGCTTTATATTTATCTCTTAAAAAGGTAACCCATATTGTAATGTCCCCACCAGGGAACCCATAAAGAATCAGGTCTTATGACCAAAAATTTCAACTAACAATCTTTTTTCTAACATTACATCATTAATACATTCACATTTACATTCCTTAAGGTTCCCTTAATGAATTCATTTACTAACATATTTACATTACTTATCCAAATTGAATTTAATTTCTTTTCTTTACTTTCACATTTTATTACTTAAGAGATAGGGTAAGAAAATAACATTTCATTTACAATTATATATCAATTTCATTTCTCTTTCCTACACATTGAAATAGCTATTCTTACATATTATATTTTAACCTTTGCATAATAAACATTTCCTTTTATTTCAACATAGGAGAGATAGAGAGAATAACTCAACATTTACACTTTACATTTCAAATTTGTTCTTTCAAATAACATCCCTTAAAATAAACCCTAGAACTATCCCTCCTAATTACATTGCTTTGGTTTTCAATTACATATTTTTGATAATGAATATCATTACAATAGTAAGTAAAAAAATGTCCTGAAGGCATTACAACATATATTTACATATTTATTTTCAGTAACAATGATACAAATAGAAAGGTCTTCATTAATGCATAGAATTGAACACATCCAAGTCACGAACCATGAACAGGACCTCGAAAGATTTTTGTCACCCAACCATGTGAAACTAGTGAAGTTCCCCCCCCCCATGATAGGATATAGAACTAAGATACTCAAAAGGCCCTAAGAATTCTAAGGTTTCACAAACCCTCACTTGAAAACAAATACAAAACATTACAAGATATCACATTACTAATCACAAGAGTTAGGTTTCTAGCATACCCTCTAGGTGAGTGTCATCACATATATATTATTTTGGGATCCTCCCTGGAAACCATATAACCTTGGTACCCCCTTTCTGAATAGGGATCTTCAATGGAAGTTACTCATGGTCCTAGTACTCCAATAGGATTATGTGGCCATTAATATATTTTCTTTCACTTTTTACTAACCACCCATAGGATCATTTGGAAACCACTTTAGGGTTCCAACACCTATGGTGAGCCACTCACCTAGGGTACCTATTCCCCTACCCAAACACACAAGCCATTAAAAAATCAAGTACTTTCAAAAGATCCATTTCACAGGTCTAGGAAACCCTCTGGTGTACTGAGGCCACCAGAATGAGTCATAGCCTCATATTATGGATTCTATCATAAGAAAAGTACTAAAATCATGAGTAACATCATATAATGCCAAAAAATCCATGTATAAAAATTCATAAGGTACAACATATAACTTTCCACATGTATTAACAAAATGTTCCATAACTTGTTCATAAATCTAGGGAACCCTCATTTGCCTGAAATTTGGCTAAGTCTGATTTTTTAAAAAAATCCCCAAAATCTAAAATCTACATCTTAACTCCTATGAAGTTGAAACCTATCTCAAACATCCTTAAATGTATTTATACAAATATAACTTAAAGTATAAGAAATTATACTTAAATGTTATATTTGTATCAGACTTATACTTAAATATTATATTTGTATAAATCTTGGATTCATAGTAGAACTACTATGTATGTATATGTTGAAGAGATACATTCTATATTGTTATTGTTTTCCTTTTTCATTTGGGTGTAATGGTGTATAATGTATAATTTTGGTTCTTGTGACCCGAGCGACAAGAAGGAAAAAATGACAGTGATAGGAAATTTGTGTGTCAACTGTCAACAACAAGATAAAGACTCATCTTTATAACAACAAAGAATAAAAAGGTTGTTGAAAAGATTAATAAAGTTTAGTAATTTGAAAAGTGTTAGTTGTTTGATAATGCTCGACTTTCATAATTCATTCCTTAGATTGAGTTTACACAACATAGCATATGTTTACAAAAAATTGGTTACACATTCCATTTAAATGACCAGTTGATTAGTAATCATCCATGTAGTGATGATTTGACAGTGGAACATATGCACATTTTTATTGGATGTGAAATGATATCTCTAGAATAAGGTGGAAAATAATCAAGTTGAAGTTAGATTTTACAGTTTTGTAACAATTTGAATTGTCATAACAAAGACATCATTTGCATAAAAGAAATGATAAAAGGAATGATCACATTTTCCTGATTGTAATATTTTTAAACAAATAAATACAAATATATATCATCCTATCATCACACTAATATAAAAAAACTTATGAATAATTCCACAAAAATATTCACACACATACAGGAAGAAGTAAATTTTTCCAGATCTAGATCCTAGCTGGAGTCCTGCGGAGAAACCTCATAATGGCTGGAGCACACCCCTGCAGTACCTCCAAGTTTTGGTAGAGTCTCCTCCAGAAATGAAACCTCACTTCCTTACTCAAAAAAATTTCCCAAATGTACTCACAAAAAGATGATTAATAAAACACACAAAGACCAAGTTTCCCCTAATGACTTCTAGAACCAATTAGCAAGAATGGCTAGATTTGTTTCTCCAAAAATTCTCATCCCCAAATTTCCTCAAACTCATTTGATTTAGCCTCCAACTATATGGTTGGAGGATTTTCTTTACAGGAAGCAAGTTCTCCAACTTGCATAGTTGGTTGGAAAAATCAAACCAACATTCCCATAAACACATAATAAAGTTTCTTAATAAATTTAATTAAAATAACCTCCCAAGAAACCTATAACAAGAAGATTAAACATAAAGCTTTCAAGAAAAATACATATCCCACTTGGAATCAAACTAGCCTAACTTCTAGGAGGCCTTGAGTTCAACTCCCTCCTAGATAGCTTGTTTTACCAATAGGAGCTTCCTTTCATTATCTATTATTATTTTTTTACTTTTATTCAATATATTTTATTAAACATTAAAATACCCTTGTACAACCAAATAAAACACATACAAGTAATAATATTTATATATGCATAGGTATATGTGTGTGCACCCACATATATGTATACATATATAATGTACATTTAATAATAACACACACACACACACACACACACACATATATATATCCAACCAACATCATAACATAAACCACAAGATAACATCATAAGACTGCATTCACATTCCCCAACTAGGATAACCTCCTAACATAAACTAAGTCTAAGGGTAACCTTGAGAGTAGCTTGGTTAAATCTCCACACAACAATAGTTCAAGGATTTTGAAGGCACGCTTAGACCTATGTAGCCAGGTGGAGACGATGCCTAATATCTGTATCCTACATCACCAACTAATATATATATTGGAATATAAGGAGGGAGAGTGTGACATCGTGAGGGCCTCTTGTAGGAGTAACTACGACTACCCCTCCTCATCCTACACTCACATTAACTAGTAAACATAAAATCATAATTAGGTCAATAGGGTTAGATCATAATAAAACATCATAACTTAAATCAATGTAAAAAACTTCACTGATAGTTCATTTCTAACCATTCATCATTAAATGCTAACTCATTTAATATTTACAAATAAACTGCAGTAACCAAATATATAGATATGCTCAAATATCTCATAATTTACTAACTAAATAGTGATCATACTCCAAACATATAAGCCAAAGTGTCAAAGCAATAATCCTATCAGTGTAACATAGGAAGATGCTAGGGTGGGCATTACACATATGATTCAAGAACAATCATCAAAAAGTAACATGAAATAATTTTGCCCATTAAGTCCTCTTGTCCTTGTAGGTCTATATGTATTAGCTCCAATGGACTTGGGGTCAAATGTTCTTTATTCTTGAATTTGTTCCTAGTCTTTTTTCCCATTTGATATTCTCTACATATAGTGTTAGTAGGATTGATAATTTTTGGCATGTCCCTTATAAATTTTGAAGAGTTAATCTTCATATAATTGTCAACTTTAATCTCCTCTTTTAACATAAAATAAAAGACTATTGCATGATATCATAGGGGTGATTAGGTGTGTTCATATAGCTCATATAGAATAACTTAGTGTGCTAGGACTAGCCATTTCCTTATGCCACATTGGAAGGAATATGACCCGCTTAGGCTCAAGAGATAATCAAGCACCAAGTAAATACACTGGATTACTCCACCCTTATGTAATTGAGGAGATGTAATATGAATGTATGAATGCAATATTGATAGAGAGAAATCAAATCTAGGGTCAAATAAAGGACAAAGTTGACTTTTAGCATACACATATTGAAAGTGATCTGAAAGGCAGAATTTGGTATTAGAAACATGATCTAGAAAAACTAACTAACCTAAAAACTTAATTTGAAGTTGATTTGGAGGGACTAGGGTGATGGGTTAGCCTACTCTTGGGACTAAACCAATTGGA
Source organism: Chamaecyparis obtusa (assembly GCA_027943335.1). Classification (NCBI taxonomy): domain Eukaryota; kingdom Viridiplantae; phylum Streptophyta; class Pinopsida; order Cupressales; family Cupressaceae; genus Chamaecyparis; species Chamaecyparis obtusa. The sequence continues at coordinate 122,503 of BSBK01013051.1, forward strand.
TCCACTTATTCACTCCACTTCCAACTATTTTTAGTCACAAACTATAGCCCAAGTCCAGTACTTCCTAGTTAAAATCCTAAAACTAGTATCATTTTTTCTTGTACACAAAAAATAGAGAAAATATCTGGTAGAGAGGGCTTTTCCTTAGTGAAACTAAAAACTTAGTCAAACCATAGTTAAGGAATCAAACTTGAAATTGAAATGATGCATGCATAAATGTAAAGCATGTTGAAATAAAGAAGAGTCTAGATTTGAAAATATAATGCTTATACCTTCACAAATGGACTTGGAGTCATAATGTCTATGAATATGCTTTGAATGTTTTTGTATTGTGTTGAATTATTGTGAATAATCAAGGATGTCTTTCAAAAATTCCTAGATTTGTAAATATTCATCAAATCTCTAATATTTTTATTCTTGATGACATTTTTCTTAGGAAGGAATGAATTCATATTGATATTCATTTAGTTTGAAAGAAGTATATCCTTATTTGATTGAGGACTCCTCTTCTTCACCTTCAATGAGGGAGATAAGCTTTTCTATAATGGAGAGAATTTCCTTTGAAATATTTCTTGGATGCTTGAAATCTTCCTCAGGGTGCAGCTCTTGATATGAAAATTTGTAGGAGAGAGAGTGAATTTTTTTCATGTTATATCCAAATGAGGAGATTTAGGTTGCTTATATACCCCTCAAAATAATTTTGGAGCTCAAAAATTGAAGAAATTTGATAGAATTTTTAATCTCATATCAACCATTAAGATTAGCCTCTAGTTTAAATTTTTGAGTAAACCTTAGGGAATAGGATGATTTGGTGGACCTAGTTCCAAGAATAGGTTGACTAGGTCAACTTAGTCCCACAAAAAGCCTTAGAAATTTGAACCTTGAGTCTTAATTATAGAGGGAATGCTGAAAATATTAGAAAAAATAGGCTAGATCAAGCAACGCAAATACAAAATCCTTGGAATACTAAAATAGGACCTAACTAAGCATCCAATTGTAGGTGAGTGCAATTTAGGATGGTAAATTTAGCACCCATTTTAGTGGGAGGATGAAATTACCCCATTCTCATGAAAAGTAGATCAAATATTAGGAAATGTTTTATCAAGGTCAAGAATGCAAGGAGACACCAAGAACCCAGGTGAGTTAGGACCTCTTCAAACTCAAAACCAAGATAAAAGAAGTAACACTCGAAAAGAGAAATAGAATATGACCACTAGCCTAGTTGTTTAAAATATTGAGAAGATGTTGGGATTGATGTCATTGATGTCAAAACCTTTATATTATTTTCATATCTGTGTTGGTTGGTTGTTGACAATATCCTTTGGTTTTTGATTAATTACTTTTGTTTTGGTTATATGTAGAATAAATTCAGTACATGTAATTTTTGGGTTGTGATGTTGGATGTACTTGTTCCTATTATTATAATTCATCTCTTTGGTACATCTGTATATTTTAGTGATCACTGGATATTAAAGTTTTGGTTGGTATTTGATAACTACTAAGTTTTAGAGATCTTCCAGGTATCCTTTGTACCTGGACATTCTTGTAGTCAAATGTTTTTGGAATAATAGTTATATTGTAGTTCTAAATATATTCTATTGGGTATCATCTATCAATTGGTTTAAAAATTTTTTGATCAAGTCATGGACTTTATTTTGGAATTCTGTCGGTTCCAAAATTTACTTATCTTTGGTAATTGTTATATGTAACATGTATATCTTAAGGGTGATGTATCTTTAGGCCTTGTGGTAACTTGGTATGAGCACTTCTTGTGTGACCTATATTCAAGTTTGGTGGTAGTGTGTTAAAAAAAATTGTAATGTATTTTGTATTGAAGATGAAATATTTTGTGGCTTGGCCAATATCTATAGTTAACTTATTAGATGTATACTTAAATAGAGAAATCATTTTTTATCTGATGTATGAGTGAGAAAGTGAAAGTTGAAGGTGAGATAGTGCAAGTTTGTTTTAGTGAATTTTTGGTAGTGATGTGTAACTAGAAGGGAGTTGAGTGAATTGTTGCAGTATTATTGAGTGAAGGATTTACATATTGTGTTTCGTAAATATGTTGTATACTAGAAGATATTTTGTATAGGATCTGCTACTGGCAGTGATTACCATTCTATCAGTTGGAACTATTACATACATATGCAGATGCAAATTTATTAGTTCACACCTTATTTGTACAAGACATATTTTGTAATTTATCTTTTTGTATAAGGGTAGTTAGCCTGATTGATAGTGAGCCAAAAATCATGTTGGCATAGCTGATGCTAAATGATGTTATGATGGTAAGTGATTTATGAATTTTTCATGGTATAGATTTGATTGCATGCTGATTAGTTATTGAGTTGTCATTGATGCCAAATATTGACCTAGTGTTGCTTGTATGTTGCTGAGTATAAGGATAATGATCAAGGTGTTACGGTAAGTTTTAATTGTATAAATACTTATGGGAGACATACAGATGTATCATAATGTTAAGCGCATGACCACTACTATTGATAATGACTGGTAAGAAAGTTATGATTGATTGAAGGTTAAAAATTGATGAAGGGTGCTCCCCTTAATACCACAAACACATAACATAAATAGAGAAACAACAACAATATACAAGAACAGAAAATTAGCTTCTTATTATCTCCACAAATGTGGAATTACAAACTTTTAGAATTACAATATGCAAAGCCACATGGGCATTCCCTTACAATGTTTTGTAGGACAAAGCCTTGAATTATTACCCAGATCTACTACCCAGAACTGCCTAGACAACACTACGGGCCTTCTTTATATAGGCAATTTCCACCGCCCGAGAAGGTTCCAAAAATTTAGCCCATAGGGCCGACCAAACTTAGAATTATTTTATTTTTCAATTTATTACATCAAAGTCGGCTCAAAATAACTTTTGAAACCCGAACAAAAATTTTGAAGGAAAATTATTTTCCACCATTTCAGGTGACTCAACTTCCGAAGACCATAAGTCATTGCCAGTTGCTTCGATTGACTATTATAACCCCAATTCGGAAAGGCCACGAAGCACTCTATAGGATTGACTTGCGCAAGCACCTATCACTCAAATTTTTGACCTCATTCGGGGCCTCTAAAGCCTTCAAAACTGAGTTCAAAGTTTCTGTACCCTGCCGCCAATACTGAAAATCTTCAATATCTCCAAAGCTAGACTTGATCTGTCAATGAAACTTTACTGGCAGACTGATATGACTGAGATGAACCTCAACATGTGAAATCAAAACATTCTGAGATCATATGACCAACTTACTAAAAATAGCAAGTTTCCATAAATAGTAGCTCTATATAAGATAGCCCTTATTGAATACAAAAATAGAAATATTTTTGGGTGATGCAAGATTGCTCTTACACCCAGGATGGTCCTACATCAGACACCTGAGGTAATTTGAGAAGTGACCCTGTCATGACTCAGGTGTGCAGAGGAAAACCAAGACGGTTAACCTCTATCTTTGTCAGCCATGATGAATCTTCAACAGGTCATCCTTTCCACTTGACAAGATATTCTTCATATGTCCTATTCCTTGTGCTTCTACCAACTCAACTATCCAATATGTCCTCAATCTCCTTGGTATCTGAACTAGTTACTGGAATACTCCACTGTGCTACTATGATGTCATCTTCAACACCTCCCTCATGATACTCTATCAAATCTAAAATGTTAAACACTGGTGAAATATTCAGTTTAGTAGGCAATTCTACCTCGTACACATTTTTTGAATCATGCTTCTTTAGTATCTTACATGGCCCAAACTTCTTCATTTTCAGCTTGTTATATGTACCAACTGGAAACCACTATTTTCACAAATGAACCATGACTTCATCTCCAACCTGAAATTCCTTATGCCTTCTTTTCTCATCTGCCTTAGCTTTATACTATGCATTCATTTTGGTAATGTGCTTCCTCACTTCCTCATGGATGTTCTTCAAGTGTTCTACAAAATCCTCAGCTTCTGCACTACTTATTTCTCCTTTATCTATCTTTATCAACTCAAATGCATTTTTGGGACTACTTCCATATACAATGTGGAATGGTGATTTACCAGTGCTCCTGTTGATAGAATTATTGTATGCAAATTTTGCCTGTGGTAAAATCAAATCCCATCTTGTTGGCTTATCTCCAACCAAACATCTCAGCAAATTTCCCAAACTCCTATTCACCACCTCCGTTTGTGGATGATGTGATGAACTAAATTTCAAATCTATCTTCAGCTTCTTCCACAATGTTTGCCAGAAATATCCAACAAACTTAGTGTCCCGATCTGAAACTATGGTCTTTGGCAAACCATGTAGTCTCACTACCTCTCTGAAAAATGATTCTGCTACATGAATAGCATCATTAGTCTTCTTGCAGGGAATGAAATGTGCCATCTTTGAAAATCTGTCAACCACCAAAAAAATTGAATCATGTCCCCGCTGAGTCCTCAGTAAACCAAGAATAAATTCCATACTGATATCCTCCCAAGGCTTCTCTAGTACAGGTAATGGCTGATACAACCCTGTATTCTGCTTCACTCCTTTCACCATCTGACATACTCTACAACTCTGTACAAACTTCTTCACATCTTGCTACAACTGTGGCCAATAATAATTCTCACTAACCAAAGAAAGAGTTTTATCACAACCAAAATATCCAGCCAATCCTTCGCTATGATTCTCTTTGATGAGATTCTCCCTCATAGAACTTTTTGGAATGCACAACTGACTCCCTCTGAATAGCATATCATCTTGGATGATAAAATCTAGCCATTTCATCATGTCTAGAGTAACATGTTCTGTACAAGCTTTCCATGCTTCACCAAAATCAGGATCCTCTGGATACAAATTCTTGAGTTCCTTGAACCCAACCACTTCAATCTACATTTCTGTCAGCAATAGTTTCCTTCTGCTAAGAGAATCTGCAACCCTATTAGATTTTCCACTCCTTTGTTTCAAAACAAATGTATAACTCTGCAAAAACTCAACCCATTTCAAATGCTTCTGATTCAATTTTCCTTAACTATTCAAATATTGCAAAGCTTGATGATCAGTATACAAAAAAAACTCCTTAGGAAGCAGATAATGTCTCCACTTCTTTAATGCCTGAACTATAGCATAAAATTCCTGATCATAAACAGAATACTTTCTCTTGGCATCATTTAACTTCTCACTGAAATAGGCAACAGGTTTACCTTCTTGGCTCATAATAGCTCCTATTGCAGTGCCACTAGCATCACAATCTACTTGAAACACCTTATTAAAATCTAGAAGTGCTAAAATAGGTTGTTTTGTAACTTTTTGTTTCAACAATTGAGAACTCTTTTCTGCCCCATTAGTCAACTTGAACTCTTTTCTATCCCCTCTCATTGTTTCAGTCAAGGGTCCACAAATGCTGCTAAAATTTTTGATAAACTTTCTGTAAAAGCTAGCTAGACCATGAAAATATCTTACCTCAGTAGCACTCCTTGGAGTAGGCCATTCAAGGATAGCCTATACCTTCTCTGGGTCCATTTTTAGACCTTCTGCTAAAACTACAAATCCCAAATACACTAACTGTTTCTTCACAAAACTGCACTTCTTCAAATTAATCAACAATTTGTCTTCTCTCATCTTCTCAAATACCATACGAATATGCATCATATGCTCCTCCAATGTCTTACTAAAGATCAAAATATCATCTAGGTAAACAATGACAAACTTACCCAAAAATTCTTTCAGAACCTCATTCATGAGCCGCATGAAAGTGCTCGGTGCATTGGTTAGCCCAAAAGACATGACTAACCACTCATACAATCCTTCCTTTGTCTTGAAGGTAGTCTTCCATTCATCTCCTTCTCTGATCTGAATCTGATGATATCCACTCTTCAGCTCTATCTTTGAGAAATACACATCTCCACTCAAACAATCGATAATATCATCCATTCATGACAATGGAAACCTGTACTTGATTTTGATCTTGTTTATTGCTTTGGAATCTATACACATCCTCCACTCTCCATTCTTCTTTGGTGCTAATACCACTGGTACAACATAGGGACTCAGACTCTCACGGATCAATCCTTTCTACAACAACTCATGCACTTGTCTATTCAACTCCTCACTTTTTGGAGGTGTCATTCTATGTACTGCCTTATTCAGAAAACTCACTCCTGGGATCAAGTCCATCTGGTGACTGATCTTCCTGACTAGTGGTAATCCATCAGGCACATTATCAGATACAATATCCTAAAATTTACTCAACAAATCTGCAACTTCTACAGGAACATCTTCTACTTCCTCTTTACCAACTTTTGGAATTAAAGTAAAACATACATGCTCATGCCTCATACCATCTAGGAACTTTCTTCCATCAACAAAAGTTATTCTTGCACTACCACATACCTTTTCTTCTATGTCATTCAATGGCTTTAGCTTATGTCACACTCCATCCTTTGTCAGGGAAAAGGTATTTGCATAACCATCATGTACATCACATCTATCAAACTACCATGGTCTACCCAACAACATATGACATACATCCATAGATATTATATCACATAGTACCTCATCCTGGTATCCACCAATCTTGAACCTAACTAGGCATTGTTCATTGACCATGACCTTGTGGTCATCCTGTACCTAGGCAATCCGATACGGATGTGGGTGTTTTTGTCTCTTGAGCTTCAAATTTGTCACCATCTCTTCTGACAGCAAATTTTCAGTACTCCCACTATCAATAATCACATCACAACACTTACCCTCACACTTGCATCTAGTGTGAAATAGGCTCCTCCTTTTCTCAGGTTCATTCTCACCACTAAGCATAACTCTTCTGTTAATCAACATTTCTCCTCTTTCAGCATCTTTAGAATGTGATGATCTGGCATCTTCATCTACATGTGCAACTCTGGCCTGGCCTTCATTTCTCCTATCTATTCTTCCTTGGTGCTGAGGACATTCAAATGCCCTATGACCTTTTTCTCCACAATGAAAACATTTTCCACGAAAGCCTCCTCTTCCAGATCCTTGTCCTCTTCCTCTTCCTCTCTGATCTCTATTATTCTAATCTTGGAAGTGATTGGAATTATTTCTTCTCTGATTCTGGTTCCTACTGGCCTCATCCTTCTTTTTCAGATCTTCATTTCAGCCACCATATGATCGTACACTAGATCTTCCACCACGACCTCTTCCATTTTGTCTGCTCTCAAACTTCTTGTTTAACTTTTCCCCTACTTTTAGGGAAAACTGGTATGCCTCCTCAATACTATTCATTCAAACCAGGTTCAACTCCTCCTGAATGCTTGGCCTTAACCCATTAAGGTATCGGGCAACTTTCTCCTTATCAGCTTTTGCATGGCCTATTCTGATGAGGAGTCGATAGAACTCCTCAGTATACTCCTGAACATATCTTCCTGCTTGCTTCAAACTTTGCATTTTCTTTAGTAGGTTAAGCTCATAATCAATAGGAATGAACTGTCACTTCAATTTATCCACCATCTGATCCCATCTTGTGATTTTATCCTTTCCTCTTCTATTTCACTCCAATTGAATCTCTTGCCACCAGATCTTCGCATGACCTTTCAGTCTAGCCTTCACAAATTTGACCCTATCAGGATCCTCAAAATCTTCATACTCAAAATATTCTTCACATTCATTGATCCAGTCAATCAATTCTTCTAGGTTAAGATTTCTAGAAAATGTAGGAACCTCAATCTTAGGTCTTTTCCCAATCTTGGAGATGACCCAAAATAATCTTTCTTCCTCCCCGTTCACAATTTTGACATCTCCTTGATATTCTTCTTCAGCTTCATCCTCTCTTTCATCTCTGACATTAAGATTCATTCCTTTGTAAATCTCTTCTTGCAATGCTCGCACTTGTCTCTGTAGCTCTCTAACCTCAAGGGTCAAAGCACCAGCTCTTCCGCCACATTCTCTTTGTGGAGGCATTTTCACAATGTGCATTGAAACCCTAACCATGGTCTTGGTGCAAATTGCCTCACACTCAGTGATCTGTTTACACACTCAGAAACTCCCTCTCTGATACCACTTGATGAAGGGTGCTCCCCTTAATACCACAAACACATAACAAAAATAGAGAAACAACAACAATATGCAAGAACATAAAATTGGCTTCTTATTATCTCCACAAATATGGAATTACAAACTTTCATAATTACAATATGCAAAGCCACATGGGCATTCCCTTACAATATTTTGTAGGACAAAGCCTTGAATTATTACCCAGATCTACTACCCAGAACTACCTAGACAACACTATGGGCCTTCTTTATATAGGCAATTTCCACCGCCCGAGAAGGTTCCAGAAATTTAGCCCATAGGGCCGACCAAACTTATAATTATTTTATTTTTCAATTTATTACATCAAAGTCAGCTCAAAATAACTTTTGAAACCCGAACATAAATTTTGAAGAAAAATTATTTTCTGCCATTTCAGGTGACTCAACTTTCGAAGACCATAATTCATCGCCAGTTGCTCCGATTGACTATTATAACCCCAATTCGGAAAGGCCACAAAGCATTCTACAGGCTTGACTCATGCAAGTGCCTGTCACTCAAATTTTTGACCTCATTCGGGGTCTCTAAAGCCTTCAAAACTGAGTTCAATGTTTTTGTACCCTGCTGCCAATACCAAAAATCTTCAATATCTCCAAAGCTAGACTTGATCTTTCAATGAAACTTTATTGGCAAACTGATTGATTGAGATGAACCTCCACGTGTGAAATTAGAACATTCTAAGATCGTATGACCAAATTACTAAAAATAGCAAGTTTCCATAAATAGTAGCTCTACACAAGATAGCCCTTATTGAATACAAAAATAGAAATATTTTTGGGTGATGCAAGATTGCTCTTACACCCAGGATGCTCCTGCATCAACAATGCAAATTGTGGAAGGTGATAGGTGATTTGAGTGGTTTGTCAAATATTTGTTGTGTCTTGTAATGTTGTTACATGATATGATAGATAATAGTTTTTGGATGCTATGGTTGCAATCACAATTTATTTGGATAATCAGTGTGAAGGATAGATGACCGATGAATAGATTCAGATTTGTTAACAGGCTGAAGTATTTGTGTTCTTGAGCTACATGTGATAAATGTTTAATCGATAATCAATTTAGATGTTGTGGTGATTTAGGTTAAGTCAGTCATGTCCTGGTGACATTTATTAAATATTGGAGGTGATGATATGGCATCTTATTATTTGATTCTAGGGCGTGAAGAAGATTCTAGATGAAAGTTGTGTGTGATTAAAACATGTTTGACCCCTTGAAATAGATTTTTATGTAAATCATTGTGATGGATGATGTAATATAGGAAAATTATTTTATACATAAAGATGTGTGTATTGATGAATTTAATTCAATAAAAAATATTGAAAAGTAAATTATAATCTATTTAGGGAAATCTTAATGTATTGGAAAACTTAAAGGGAATGATGAACAATATATATTGGCTGAAGTTAAAATTTTTTAGTGTTGATTGTGTGTTGGGAAAGTGTGGTGTAAAGTGTGAATTGTGATCAAGCCAAAGTAGAGATAAGTGTGTTGAGAAGTGATTGTGTGCATCAGCGGATTTGATCAAGAAGAGGTAGTGCTATTATATAGATCATTGTTCCTATTTTTACCTGATAGTTACAACAATCAAAATCCCTTAATTGGGTGGATCCTACAAGGTCCCTATCATAAATCCTCTAACAAGGTGGCACCTTAGTTTGTGTTTGAAGTCCTATAACAAGGCCACTCTTAATAGGGTAAAGGTCCTAATAGGACTAGAGGTAAATACATTTACCAGGTAGCACCTAATAGTGTTTTTGTAAACTCCTAATAGGGTAAATATCCTCATAAGGTGTAGTCTACAAGAGTACATCATTTAGTGGGTACTGATCCCCACCATGGTTTTTTCCCAATTTGAGTTTTCGCAAGATAAACATTTGTGCCAAGTGTTTCATTATTTTGTGGTTGTGCATAAGGTTTTATATATATATATATATATATATATATATATATATATATATATATATATATATATATATATATATATATATATATATATATATATATATATATATATATATATATATATATATATATATATATAAAGGTTAAACTTTTGAATGCTATTGTAAAGTTTAAGCGGTTGAAAAAGTTAGATAATTGGTTGATTAATTATTCATCCCTCCCCTCTCAACAATCTGATCTTAGGATTAACACAACAATGAGAAAAATGATAGAGATCCCTCTATAAAGATCACCTTAATTGGTTTTCATTTCTTGATAATTTTTTTCTTCATGGCTTTTCCCATCTTGATTTTCCATGTTATAGCTGGTGTTATGGTGTTCATTCTTCTTGTTTTTTAATGCTTTCACCAATCTGAATTATTTTAATGAATTATGTGTATATTGGTGCTTGGCCAAATAACAGTATAAAAAACCCATAGCAATGGACTGCCTATTTTAGGATTGGACACCCTAAATGATTTCTAGATGGATTATTTAGTCTCATTTAATTATCAACTAGCGACGTAAACTTGGAATTGCATTCACAAAGTATATTCTTCAAACCTTCTCAATCTAAGACTATCTATGGAATTCAAATGCTTATGTTTCAGGAAAACTATGATAGAATTGGTAAATGAATTTATTCTAACAAAGTAGGGAATCCCAGCTAGGAATTACTCTAACTGCCTATGTTGTAGGAATAGGCTATCAATTCTATTATCAGTAGCTATAGGAATAATAGCGTTCTATTTACTTAGAAATAAATAGGGAAATGAACTCTACACTAACAGAACAATTCACTCATCAAGTGGGCCCCCTTGAATGAGTGAATAGGAAACACAATCAAGATAAAATATATAAAATTGAACTGAGAATTCTATTCATCCATAAAAAAATGATTACACTTGATTGAAAATAGTATTGCAAGAGTTCTTTTATAAAAACTCATTCATTTGACTAACTCCAAAAGAGTTACAACAGTCAATTATTTAAAAGGGAAACTAAAACTACCTCCTAAATCTATGATCACTTCATAAATGAGGATCAGTTACAACTCATAAAGTTTTAGAACAGAAACATCATTGATCATGAATAAATCTCTAGGAATATAGAATCTTAAGGGAACTAAATCCATATGCTGCATGTAGTAGAAAAACAACAATTGATTCACTTTGCTTGTGAAGATTCTGCATCCCACAGCTGGCTTTGATTACTTTAGCACCACTATGTTGGTTCTTGAATATCCATGGTCAACATCTAAAAAATAATCAATTTGCACACATCCTACCATATACATATATATCCTCATCACTAATATTTGGAAAAGGTGTAAGTTCTAATTAACACTCTTGCAAGTCCCACAGCTACAGGTGGAAAACTACCCAAGACATAGCTTAGGCAAGGAAACATTCATTAACATGTATAGCTACTGCATTATATCATTTCTATCCATAAATTCAAGCAAATACCATGACTTTAATCCATCAACATTTCCACTTTATGTTTTCACACACACACACACACACACACATAACATATACTGAAAAACCATAAGTTCATATGCTTGAAAACTATAAATTCATTTATGGGTGCAATTAACTATTTTGAAAAGAGGATAAAAAGTACTGAGAAAGATGGCTATCTAGAAGCCCATCATTCCCCCTAACTAAACTATTGTTGGTCCCCAACAACCATGAAATTCTGCATTCTGGCACGAACCTTCAAGTCACTAGTTGTTCTCTCCCCAGACTCATCATTAACAAAATAAAAGTACCCATGATTTGTTCTAAGTCTTTCCCATTGCTGGACTTTAGTAGCCATATCATGATCCATTGCACTATCAATAAGTATGTAGTTAACACTAGGGTTAACTTCTGTCTATGGACTCTAGTTGTTGAATGAAGTGTCACTGGATCCATTTTGATGAAACATTTCCTCCGAAGAGGACTTCTCTATGGATTTGGAAGACTCTAGATCAACAATTGGAACAGGAGCTTCAACATCCTTTTCAAAAAGCCTTGCACTTCTCCTTCTATGATGTGCAGATGAGTATAGATGACTCTTCCATTTCTTCCTGCTAGGCGTTACTTCCTCTACAGCTGCTTCAGGAGGATTTCCTAGATTTTCTTCCCCAAGAGAATGTGAGGTTTCTTCAACACTACTAGTATTACTACTAGGTTTCTGCTCTAATATTTCTTCTCTCATCTCCTTTCCTTTACCCTTGTCTCTCCTAGATGTAAACCTAGTCCTTACAGATGGTGGTATTTCAGGGATATTGATAGTTTCTTTACTTTTATTTTTCTTCCTCTTAGAAGTGGAGGCACCAACACTACAAGTTCTTTTCCTAGAGGGCCTAGAAATGGAAGAGGAAGCTTTAGGAACATTTTCAATCCTTTGGACAATTTTGAAAACCCCAGTGGATGTTTGTTCTCTCCGCCCAACACCCTGGCCTCTAGGGCTAACTATTCAAGGTTCTACCTCATTCATTTGCAAGAATTCTTCCTATGTCCCAACCAATTGTCTATTTAATTCCCTTTCTATAATTAGTTTTATCAAACAATGATGTGAAATAGACTGGTTTCTTCCTGACTGGACTAATAAAGCTTTCTTTTTCACAATGCTAAATAGGAAGATGGGAAGATTTATCGGTCTATTGTCATGCCGAAGATGACTCAAAATTTTAAAATGCATACCATGCAAATACTTGTAGCATCCCTCATAGGTGAAGTACTAGATAATGAATGTAGCTAGTTGAATAAATTCCAGAGGCAAAGATAGTCACCAAGTACCTTGCTTCATGTCAATGTCTAACTAGGGGTTACCGTGCAAAGTGAATTGAGCCCTCGCCAAACGCAAGTCAAAGTCTTTCACCTATTGTTCACTTTCTTGTGGAAAAATGGTTACTTCAACTACTACATCCTCTGTAAATTCAATCTTTAAGCCCTTCACAACCACAAATCCATCCTTCAAGGTGGTTAGAAATTGCAGAGAAATTTCTTCATCAAACCCCTTAAGACTTAAGTAGTAATCCAACCATCCTCTCCTAAACATTTCACAATTGGAGGCTTCACCCAACAAAACCCTATGATCCACTAGTTCATGCCATTGAAGGTCACCTCCCATTGTTACACTCATAAAATTTTGAATTTTGTAGAACTTGATGTTTTCACAGAGCTCAACAATAGTAAATCACAAAATTCAAAGTATTATGGCACAAGATGTTGCAATAAAAAAGGGTGGCATACCAACTGCAACTTGCTTCATGAAATTAAACATTTTTGCACGAAATCTAATGATATTTTTCTTTGCATAACATCTCATAATAGCTCACTCGTGCCAAGGGCTGCCACCCTGAACATGTCATGACATATAATTAGAAATTAACTTAAGCTTTTAATAGCTTTAATTTCACTACAGATATGACAACACAATCATAGAAGGACAGATTGACAAGACATGATGATACTCATCTTGTAAAGACAAGATACTTCAATTTTTATATGCTAATTTGAAATTTTGAAAATGGAATATTCCCTCCCTAACTAGGTAATGGCATGGGTCCCACCAAGCTAGGCTATGCAAGAGTAGATAATTAAAATGACACAAAATCCTAAAAATTAATGAATAAAATAAAATATGTAGGAGTGTATGTGGCACGAACCTGGAAGTGCTGCAGGAAGAGTATTTTGAAAGATTACATCTATATTGATGAAGTGATGAGATGGAATGGATGGGTGGAAGAGAGAGAAGGTGAGATGAAAGTGATTACAGAGAAATAATTCCACAAAATGTGAAATTTTTATTATGGTGGTCTTGAATGGAATCAAGAATCAGCAAATGGTGGGTAGGAGACCTAGATTCTCCAGCTACAGGATCGTGTGTGTCACCGCTACTCTAGAACTACTTCAGGAACTCATCATGACTGATAGGCTTGTTGTAGAGTTTCAAGTGATGTCCATTTACCAATAACTTGAATCACATAGGATCAATAGTTGAAAGCTAAACTACTCCATTTTCAAAGACTAATATTATCTCATAAGGCCCAAGCCATCTGGTGTGAAATTTCTTAGGTATGTGCTGGTATCTTGAATCATACAATAGTGCCCAATCACCCATAGAAAATTTCTTATCATGGATGAACTTGTCATGCTATTTTTTTTATTGTTGTTGTACCAACTCTGTATTTTGGCGGGCATACTTCCTGTATTCATCTAATCCATTCAATTGCAATAACCTATCTTCTTGTGCTTTGGTGAGATCAATGTCCAAATCCAAGGTTGTTCAGAGTGTTTTATGTTGAAACTCAATGGACATTAAGGCTGATTTTCCATACGCCAACTCAAAAGGAGTAAACCTTGTGGTGGTTTTCCATGTTTTATGGTAGGCCCATATGGCTTCAGGAAGAATGGTAGCCTAGTCCTTTTTGTGAATAGAAACTATCTTGATTAAAATAGATTCTATCTCCTGGTTTGTGATTTCAACTTGACCATTGGCCTAGGGATGATAGGGGTGAAGATTTCCCATGGTGCACCATGTATTCTTGCATCAACTCTATTATAATATTTGAGGTGAACTATGCTCCCTAATCTGTGACTATCTCCCTTGGTACTCCATATCTGGTGAATATGCATTCATAGAGGAACTTGACAACTTTTTGATCTCTAGCATGCCTCATAGCTTTGGCTTCAACCCATTTTGTGGCATAATTAGTACATAATAAGATGTACAACTTTGCATAAGAAGAGGTCTCAATGGGTCCAACAAAGTCAATACCCCACTTGTCAAATGGCATGACAACTACTTGAGTCTGTAGGGGCATTTCATCAGATTTCGTTGGGTGCCCCACACACTGGCACCTATCACAATACCTGGTATGCTTTGTTGCACCTTTATGTAAAGTAGGCCAGTAGTATCTAGTTGTCAAAATTTTATAGGTGGTCCACTTTGCTACAAAATATCTAGCACATGGTTCATCGTGACATGCTCAAAGAATTTCATAGGTTTCATCTTCATGAACACATCTCCTAGTGACCTTGTCTGGTCCTATATAAAACATGAAGCCTGAGATCCAAGAGAAGTTAAAACTCTTCTCAACAAGCAATTGGTGTTGCTTAGGAGAGAAGTGAGGTGGTGTTTTTCCTATAGCAAGGTAGTTGGATAAGTCTACATACCATGGATTCAAAGAATCAATAGAAAATAAGTGCTCATCAGGGAAGCTATCATCAATTGCTGCAAGATCATTTGGTACTTGCAATCTTGATAAGAAATCAGCCACCACATTAGCTTTTCCTAGTTTGTCTATTATCTTCACATCAAATTCCTACATGAGGAGTAACTAGCATGCTAATCTACCACTAATGGTAGGTTTATTCATTAAGTATTTGATGGTTGAATGATCAGTGTGAATAAAGACTTCATAACTTTTGATGTAATGCCTAAATTTGTTTAGTGCATAGACAACTACTAACAACTCTTTTTTAGTAACAATATAATTTAATTCAGCACCTTTCAAGTTTTTACTAATATAGTAAATTGCATGTTCAATATTACCTTCCTTCTATCCAAGGACTATGCCAATGGCATAGTCAGATGCATCTATGTGGATGTGAAATGGCAACTTCCAATCAAGTCCTCGGAGAATAGGTGTTGTTAAAACATCTTTCAATTTTTGGAAGGAGGCTTCACAGTCCTCTGTCTATTCAAATTCAGCTTCCTTCTTCAACAAGTTGTACAAAGGTGCTACAAGCTGGCTGAAATCCTTTATGAATCTCTTGTAGTAACTACCATGGCCAAGGAAACTCCTGACATCTTTTTGCTTAACTAGTGTGGGAAGTGTGTTGATAATTTCTATTTTTGCAGGGTCTACCTGAATTCCAAAAGATGAGAGGTAGTTTCCTAAGACAACTCCCTCCTCCATCATCATGAAACACTTCTCACTATTAAGAGAGAGGTTATATTCATGGCATCTTTTAAGAACCTTCTCCAAGTTAGTTTGTGCCTCTTCAAATGTGGTTCCATGAGTAGTGAAGTCATCCACGCAAATTTCAACACAATCAATAGCAATATCAGAGAAAATACCCAGTACTACCCTCTAGAAGGCAGCAAGTGCATCGCACAATCCAAATAGAAAGACTAAATAAGCAAATATTCTTCAAGGATAGGTAAAAATTGTCTTATCCTGGTCTTCTGGTGATATTTTTATTTGGTTATATCCACTAAAGCCATCTAGAAATGAAAAATACTTTTTACCAACAAGATTATTGAGCACTTGGTCAATGAAAGGTAGTGGAAAGTGATCCTTCTTAGTGGCTTTATTAAGCTCCCTATAGTCCACACAAACTCACCACTTGCCCCCCTTTTTTAGAACAATTACTAGAGGAGAAACCCATTGGCTGTCATAAATAGGATAAATGAAACTGACACTAAGAAGCTTCTGCAACTCGATCTTCACTATGTCTCTGAAAATGGGATTAATTCTCCTTTGGGCTTGTCTCACTAGCTTGTACTTAGGGCTTATATAGATTCTATGAGTGCAAAGTTTAGGGTCCAACCCCATCATATTAGTATAGTCCCATGCAAAGGCTTGCTAACTTTCTTGTAAAATCTTGAGAAGACTAGACATCTGAGATTCAGTGAGGTTCTTATTAACATTCAAATCCTTGTCTAAGGTAACTTCAACTCTTTTGACCTTTTATAGCATCGAGAATTATACCATGGATGGAGATTTTATTTCATGAGGTAGCAAGGTGTGGAGATAATCAGATGCTACAAGAAACTGTGATGTAGTCTGCTTGGGCATTATTGTTTGAAGGGAATGATTAGGAACATCACAAGAGGATTCCTCAGAACCATATTAGTTGGTAAAATTACTGCAAGTATATCATCTTCTTCTTGTAATACCATGAATGGATTTCTCTCAATGACCATAAGTTTTTGCACTAAGTTTGCTTCAAGGACAACATCACCTAAATCTAGCTAGACAACTTGATCAAGTTCTACTTGGGGTTTTGCTAAAGAATACAAAGTTAAATTCTTGGTAGTTATCCCATCTGATATGGTCATTTTCCTAAGGGACATGCAATGCAAGCATCAGTTGTGGCTAACCAAGGTCATCCTAGGATTAATGGATATCCTCCTAAGGTGGCTTTGGGTGACAAGACTATAAAATCAGAAGGGTAATCTAAAGAATCTAGTGTGACACCAATATCTTCAACCATACCATCAGGCTTGGTAGTAGAATTATCACCTAATTGAAATATTGTAGGTGTATCTTGCAAACCAATGGTACTGAGCCTTAACAGAACTTCCCTAGTCATGACATTGATTGATGTAGGAGCATCTCAGGTCCTTGGCAATCCTGTGTCACCAAAAAATTTGGAGTTTGTCTATGTTTCTCAGCTCCTTCTTTGACTAATTTGGTTGGTAGTTGGTCAGTTTCCTTTGGTTACCGAGTGTGGTCGGTTATCTCCTGGATAGTTGGTTGTTTCACTGGTGCTCAATGTTGCTTGTCTATTGCTCAGTCATCCTTGCTTACTGAGTAGTTTATTTTGAATTCTTGTTGGACCGACTTATGCATTTATTATGGGTGGTAGATTTAATGTTAGAATCCATCATTGGGAGGTGTGTGTTCCTAGATCTAACTATTCTTTTTGTTGATTGTAGATCTGAAGGCCGACTCAGTTCGGTTGACTCTTGTATATATGTAGTTGTTTGGTTGTAGTTTAGGGGTAGTTTTTGGATAGAAGATAATAGATATTAGAATTAAGATTTGTGATAGATCCTCACATGTTTGAGGACTTCTGAGATTCATTTTAATATGAGGCTGTAACTAGGAAGGCCTTACAACCTGACATGTATGATTCTATTTGATGAAAATATATGAAAGTCTCTGCATTCTATCTCTCACTGTTGTTGTTTGCTTCTATGTGTGTTGAGTAGGCTAGATCATTAGGGTATGCCATTTGTTGGCCCCTCTTGACCCCTACCTTGCATTAGGTGGTATCAGAGTGAGGTTAGATCTTGATCTAGGTCTACGGATCTAGGTTTGTAGGTTCCTCTTGAAGCCCTAGTTGAATGTTGTGGGGTAGAAGATTACAATCTGACCTACAATTGCAGAGGGTTGTCAAGATAGTTTGTGGGAGGTGAGATGTAGATCCAGGATTGGCAGATATGCTAAGGAAGATTACTAATAGGTTAGAAGCTATTGAAATAGCCCAAAGGAGAGGTAGACATCTTGAAGATGTTAGTGATGATGATGTTGAAGAAGAATAGGTGAATGCAAAACCTGCACCTGTTATGGACCAAGGTGAAGAAAGATTTTTGAAGGCTTTGACAAGTCTAAAGTCTACATCACATTTTAATCCTCTTGAGTATGGTGGAAAGCTAGATTCTGATGAGTTGGTGGACTCGATCACATAGATGGAAAATTATTTTGAATATGAAAACATTCCTGAGGATAAGAAGGTGAAGATTGCAAGCAAAAATTTGAAAAGCCATGCATCCTTATGGTGGGAACATCTGTAGCTAGATAGGAAAAGGAAGGGAAAAGAAAAAATCAAGACATGGAGTAAATTGGTCAATAAGCTGAAAGGAAAGTTTTTACCTTGTGATTATCAGATTAACCTAGTTTGGTGAATCAAAGTCTAAGGCAGAAAGATAGCTCAGTAAAATAATATACTGAGGAATTTTATAGGTTGGATATCAGATCTGGACATGCTGAAGATGATGTGGAAAGGATTGGTAGATACCTGAATGGTTTGAGGGTTTCCATCCAAGAAGAAATTAGTATGGACAAGTTGGAGAACATTGAAGAGTCTTATAAATTTGCATTGAAGGATGAGGAGAAATTGAACAAGAGACATGAGCAAAGACAGAGAGGAAGAGGTGGTAGATTCCCTAGAGGAAGAGGTAGATCTAATGGTGAAAATGGTAGATCTAAACCTAAAAAGATAAATCTGGACAAAAGCAAGACCAAGTAGAAAGGTAAAAGTTCATCTAGAGGTAGAGGCGGTAAATACCGAGGTGGTTATAGTAGAGGAAGTTTCTAAGGAACTTTTTACAATTGCAGAGAAGGACATAGATCTTTCAAATGTACACATGCAAGTAAGAAGGTTGATAGCAATAGAAATGCTTTGGTGCAAGAAGAGTCACTAAATGAACCTAAGAAAGAAAATAACTTGATGGTAAGGAGAGTACTCTAGAATGAAAGAAAAAAGGAAGATTTGGTAAGGAAAAGTTTTTTCAATACTAGATGTAGATTTTTTGATAAAGTTTGGAAGGTAATCATTGACAGTAGTAGCTCAGAGAATCTAGCATTTGAGAAGATGGTCACAAAATTGTAGCTGAAAAGGTTGGAACATCTGAATCCCTATCAGATTTCATGGATCAAAGATGAGCATACACTCCTAGTAAGTGAACAATGTTATGTGAATTTGAAGATTGGGAAGTACTATGATAAAGTGTTGTGTGATATGATGCCTATGTATTGTTGTCATATTTTGTTGGGTATACCTTGGTAATATGGTAGATATGTTATATATGATGGAAGATTGCATAAATATACTATTGTGGCTGATGGAAAGAAACAAATCTTGTTATTATTGATGGAAGAACATGTTAGTAGTGTTTGCACATCTATGAAATTTTTCTTGATGGAAGGAAGAAAGTTTTTTAAAGACTTGAAAAGGAATGATGTATGTTTTGTTGTGATTCCTAACAAATTGAGTAAGAAAATAGAAGATTGTTCCTAAGGAGATTGATAAGTTACTCACCAAGTATAGTGAAATCATTTCTGATAATGTACCTGATGGTTTGCCACTAAAAAGAAGCATTGATCATTGTATGGATTTAATCCCTAGAGCTAGTTTACTGAATAAGGCACCTCATCGGTTAACACCTACCAAGAATCAAGAATTGAACCAACAGATTCAAGAATTGCTAGAGAAAGGTTTGATCAGAGAAAGTTTAAGTCCTTGTCCAGTACTTGTTGTATTGGCACCAAAGAAGAATGGAGAATGGAGAATGTGAACTGATTCCAGAGCAATCAATAAGATAATAGTGAAGTATCAGTTTCCTATACCGAGGATGGATGATATAATGGACAGTTTGACTAGAGAAAAGTATTTTAGAAAGATTGATTTGAAAAGTGGGTATCATCTTATCAAAATTAGAGAAGGTGATGAATGGAAGACTAATTTCAAGACAAAGGAAGGTTTGTATGCGTGGTTGGTTAGTCCTTTTAGTTTATCTAATGCATCGAGTACTTTTATGAGGCTAATGAATGAAGTTTTGAAGAAATTCTTGGGTAAGTTTGTGATTGTATATCTTGATGATATTATGATATTTAGTAAGACTAGAGAAGAACATTTGGTGCATGTTAGAAAATTTTTGCAGAGATTGAAAGAAGAAAAGTTGCTAATAAATTTGAAAAAATGTTCATTCATGAAAGAAGAGATTGTGTATTTGGGATTTGTGATTTCAGCTGATGGTTTAAAGATGGATCCTAAAAAGGTTGAAGCTATTTTGAATTGGCCTACACCTGTGAATGCTAGTGAGGTAAGATCATTTCATGGTTTGGCAAGTTTTTACTGGAAGTTCATAATGAATTTTAGTTCAATTTGTAATGCTATGAATGAGACTATGATAGGAGACAAAAGAGAATTCAAGTGGACACATGGAGCTGATAAAAGTTTTGAGAATCTAAAGTAGAAAGCTGCTAAATTACTTGTTTTAGCATTACCTGATTTCAGTAAAGTATTTCAAGTGGAATGTAATGCAAGTGGAAGTGAAATTGGATCCATGTTGAGTCAAGAAGGTAAACTTGTTGCTTTCTTTAGTGAAAAGTTGAATGATGCTATAAGGAAATATTCTATGTATGATCAAGAATTCTATGCTATTGTTCAAGCACTAAAGAAATGCAGACACTATTTCATACCAAGTGAATTTGTGTTGTATATGGATCATAAGGCTTTATAGTATTTGGGTAGTCAAAATAAGTTGAATCAGAGACATATGAAATGGGTTGAGTATTTGTAGAGTTATACATTTTTTATAAAGCATAAGAGTGGAGTCACTAACTGAGTTGTTGATGCATTGAGTAGAAGAAGATCTTTGATGACAGAAATGAAAATTGAAGTTCTTGGTTTTGATGAGATGAGAGATTCTTATGAGTTTGACCCTAATTTTTATGAGCCATGGAGAAAGTGCAAAGCACCTATTCAAGATAAAAAATATATTAAGTGCGATGAATATTTTATTCAGGAAGGTATGTTGTTCAAAGGTATTTAGTTGTGTATAACGAGAGGAGTAATGAGTGTCAGGAATAGTCCTAAGAGATAACTGAGGAGGGGGGAGGGTGAATCAGTTATCTACAAGATTCAATTATTTATACAATTAAGTATACTTAAACATAAAGCGTAAACACAATGAAAGAACACATGAACACAACACCAATATTTTGGTTACGGGGAAACCCAAATAGGTAAAAACTCTAGTGGGAATTGACACCCACTAATATTCTATACTAGTGTATTATGATCCTTGTTAGAAGATCCTTAACCCTGTTAGGAGTTTCTTTATAATATATTTAGTATAGTAGACCTAATCAAGGGTTAGACCCTACTAGGAGTCTTTTACAACAGTCCCTATTAGGGGAGAGGACACACTGTCGGAGAGCTCACTGCTCAAAGGGGCGAAGGATACCACCTTCCTAATAACAAATACACACTATATCAGGATCTTGATGAACTACAATTTGACCTATTAGGAATGAATGTTGAATGTTTGGCAGTCATTCTATAGCAGTTTTTGTTGCATTCATGAATATGATTGTCATTGATGTCAACACAGTGATCTTTTGGAGACTTGCAGAGAAGCAGACAATGTTTTGATTAGCGCATGTGGTATATTGTAGTTGGAGCTATGTGATGTTGAGGATATAATCTTTGATATGTTATATGTCTATGGTTAAGAGCACAAATAGTAATTCATTTATTCATGGAAGTTATGAGCATTTTGGTGGAAGCAGTATTCAGGCAGTGTTCCTGAGTAGCAGTTTGTGGAAATCAGATGATATATCCTAATCGGGATGGAATCTAGTTTTGTGCAGTTAAAGGGAAGTTAGAGACACATTAATAGTGATGTGTATGATAGCACAGACTTTGAGGTTGCATAAGTGAAAAATTATTGTATTTGGAAGCTAACAGTTTTGTGTAATTTTGATGTAGCATGTGGAAACTTTTTATTTTGTAATTGTGTGCCAACTCATTTGTAATTATTTGAGTGTGGTATAAATGAAGGAATGTTTTTACTTCTTTTAGAAAGAGAGCATGAGCATGGTTTATTATGGTTGAATGTGAATGTATGCATGAAGTGAAGAAAAGAGCCAATGAAGTTGTGAAATCAAAATTGTGAAGGAAGACATGTGAAGTAGAGAGATCTGAAATTGAGATCTAGTGTAGCAGCGAGTGCGGTTTGGCATAGTGAGGAGGTACCATATTTGATATTATTCTATTAAATAATATTAAGGTTAGTTGGATAATGTGTTTAGTGATCTTTCCATTAAAGTTGTTTTGGCAATGGGTCCTTCTGTCTTCCATAACTCCTAACAAGGTTAGAATATTTTAACAGGGATTCAAAATCTCCTAACAGGGATTCATATGTACTAAATGTATTTCATAAGACTCCTAACAAAGTCCATCCTTTCACAAGGAATATTCATATTAGTGCATCTTTTGTGGACATCATTCCCACCAGGGTTTACTCTTTGATCAAGAGGTTCCCTAGTCAACATATCTTGTGTTATTGTGTCATTGTGTATGAATATCTTTCTATTGTTGGTAATTATATTGCTTACATGGTTAAATGTTGTTGAAGTTGATAAAAGTTATAATTATCTGATAACGAATTCATCACTACCCTCTCAATTATCTTGGTGGACTTTACTTTCTAACAATTGGTATCAAAGTAGCAGGTCCTTGAAAGAAAATTTTAATAGCTTAAGGAGATCCATGGTGAATTTTAGGAAAGAAATCGCTAAGTTTGATGGAGTAAATTTTGACAGCTGGAAGGAAAAGATGAAGACACATCTATTGTGTTTAGGATTGGGTTATTGGTTAATAACAAAGAATGATAAGACTATCATTGAAGAAGACAATCTTGAAATAGGTTCTAAAGATGAGTTAGATCTATTCATGTATAACATACTTGCAAGAGAAGCACTTTTGACAGCACTTTCAGAGAATGAGTATAGTTAGGTAAAATGTTTAACCAAATCTCATGAAATTTGGAAAGCCTTACACTCTACTTTTGAAGGTGATGAACATACAAAGAAAGCTAGATTACATAACTGGATATGTGCATTTGAAGATATAAGAATGATGGAAGATGAATCTGTTAGAAGCTATATTGGTAGAATATTAGAAATTGTTGCAAGGATAAAATCGCGTGGAGGAACAAAGAAAGAGAATGAAGTGATAGGGAAAATTTTGAGGACATTGAATCCTATATTTAAGCAGACAACATAGATGATTGAACAAGTTATACCTTGTACTATGAACTTTACAAGAGAGACTCTTCTTGGAAGATCGGAAGCAACAGAAATGAACTTGAGGTTATTAGGAGGCTTACCTAGAATGGAGACAACATTCAGTTCTCTTAGTGTCTATCCTACTATGTCAAGAAGCATCAGTATGAGTGGAGATTATGCTAGTAGAAAAAGATCTAAAACTGAATAAGACAAAAATATTGAAGAAGGTATTGCCTTGCTTGTGAAAAGAGAACCAGATGATAAGAAATTTTTTAAATGTTGGACTTGTCAAGAATATGGTCATTTTGCATCTAAATGTCCTAAGAGAGTTAAAAGGTACAGAAATAATTTCAAGCCTCGAAGATCTAAGGAATGTTATTATGCTAATGACGAAGATCTTGAAGCTAGTATAGAAATAACATTGAGTGAGAATGATACTGAGAATAATGATGACATAGGATTTGTAGAAATTAAAGAAGAGAATCCTGAAACTGATGTTAAGGAATAAAAAGCCCTAGTTTCCCAAGTTGAAAAGAAAGCTGATTGGATTATAGATAGTGGTTGTTCACATCATATAACTGGAGACATGAAAAAGTTCATAAATTTTAAGAATTATGATGGAGGAGTTGTGAGAGTTGGAAACAATGCACCTTGTTTGATTAAAGGTATAGGATCTATTACTCTTGATGGAAAGACTAATACTGATGATGTTTACTTTGTGGATGGATTGAAACATAATCTTTTGAGTGTTGGATAGTTAGTTGATAAGGGATATCAAGTTTGGTTTACTGAGAAAACTTGTGTGATAAAGGATAAAGATGGAAATATGATTGGAACTGGATCTAGAACCAAAGGTAATGTATTTTAGTTGAATCCTACTAAGATTACATGTTTGATTAATAAGATTGATGACAGTTGGTTATGGCATAGAAGGTTTTGTCATCTAAACTTTGATAACATTGTGAAAGTAAGTACTACACTTGTAGTAAGGGATTTTCCTAAAATTATGAAGCCTACTAACATGATATTCAAAGTATGTGTGATGGCTAAGCAGAAGAGAATTTCATTTCCTAGTAATAAGTTCACATCTGCAGAGAAGTTGGAGATTGTTCATACAGACTTGAACGGTCCTACCAGGACTAGAGGATTCTATGGAGAAAGGTATTTTATGATTCTTGTTGATGATTTTACAAAAATGATGTGGATTGCATTTTTTAAAGAAAAATCTGAAGCATTTGATAAGTTTAAGATCATTAAGAATAAAGTTGAGAATGAATCTGCAATGAAGATTAAATGTTTGAGATCTGATAAAGGTGGAGAATTTACTTCTAGAGAGTTTAACACCTTTTGTGAAGTGAATGGTATTAAGAGATAGTTTTCAGCCCCTAGAACACCTGAACAAAATGGTATTGCAGAAAGAAGAAATAGATCAGTGACTGAAGCAGCAAGAGCTATGTTATTTGAGAATGATTTGGAAAAGATATTCTGGAGAGAAGTAGTGAATTTACAATAGTATATACAATGAATAGAGTACAAATCAAAGCAGACACAGACAAGACACCCTGTGAATTATGGTTTGGACATGCACCCTCAGTTAAATATTTTAAAATTTTTGTAAGCAAATATTATATAAAGAGAGATGATGATATTGGAAAGTTTGATCCCAGAAGTGATGAAGGTATTTTTCTTGGATATTATTTGAAGAGAAAAGAATATAGATGTTACAATAAGAGAACTAAAACTATTGTTGAGATCGAAAATGTTAAAGTTGATGAAAAGTTCAAAATTCAGGAAAGAATGCTCGATTATGAATTTGATGAAGAAGATCATCCTAAGCCTAACACTGAAACTATTGAGTTATTCTATGAGACTGATAGTGAATTGTTGAATGAGATTCATGTTGAAGAAACCAAAGAGGAATCTAGAGAAGATTCTACAGTTGAAGCAAGATCTGAGACTATGACACCGAATGGGTATTTATCAAGACATCATCCTATTGAAAAAGTTATTGGAAGTTTGGACAGAGGAGTTCTAACTCAAAATAAGGTACATTTATGTTTGATTTCTCAAATTGAACCTAAATCTACTAGTGAAGCTTGTGAAGATGAACATTGGATTAATGCTATGAGAGAAGAACTTGATCAGATTGAAAAGAACAAGACATGGGAATTGGTCCCTAGACCTAAAGACAAGAATGTGATTGGAACTAAATGGGTATTCAGAAACAAGATGAATGAACAAGGAGAAGTAGTAAGGAACAAAGCAAGATTAGTATGTAAGGGATACTCACAACAAGAAGGATTTGACTATGAAGAAACCTTTGCACCAGTAGCAAGAATTGAAGTAGTAAGAATGTTTTTGGCCTATGCATCTTTTAAGAAATTCAAAGTATATCATATGGATGTGAAGTTTGCATTTCTGAATGGTGAATTGGAAGAAGAAGTCTACATTAAGTAGCCTAAAGGTTTTCCTTTGACTCAAGAAGGAGACATGGTATGCAAATTGAAGAAAGCATTATATGGACTAAAGCAAGCACCTAGAACTTGGTACACTTATATCTCCCTATACATATTATGATCCATATTCTATAAAAAAATACCCCCATTGAAATTAATGACAAAGGTGTGTTCAAAAATTGTATCTACACATACTCACTGAGGGAAAACATTTGGATATGCTATCTTTAGGTTTTGGATCTCCTTCTTCCAAAATGTGATCAAAGAGTTTACTATCTGGAGATGAGCACATAGTGCATACTGTAGCTTCTCCATCTTCTCCAAGTCAGTGCTAGGACCATGATCATATGTTACCATTGTGGTGTCTAAGTCTTTGATGTTCTAATTGAGTATATCTAATGAGGGCACAAGAGCATTCCTGAGCTGTGTTTGCCTTGCTCTGATCTTTGACATTTCTTTTTCTGCCTTCTCAATCTTATCTATTTTCCCTTGGTATACATTATTACACATGTTTACATATGTGGATGTGTCTTTTACTAAACTCTTGACTTTCTCAATCATAGCTTCTGCCTCTTTTATTTTCTTGAAATGGGCATTAGTAAGCTTATCTTGATCCATGCATTTTGAAATGATTCTTCTTCCTTAATCTGTAAACTCTTTTAAGGATGCTTGACTAGTCTTGGGTGATCTTAGGTCAAGTGAAAAGTTTCTCATTAATTCACTCAACCTCTTCTTTAGGTATTTTTCTTCTGCAACTAGGGATGCAGATTCTTCAAGGCTTGAAAAATTACTTTTGAAATGTGAGATGACTGTACTCACATCATCAACAGAATGTATCTTTGACACTTTCTTGTCCTCTGGCAACAAATTATTTAGAATGTTTACTGATTCTACTAGGAGGGGATTCCTCATCACTTGTTTTTCTTTGGCCTTTTCCATGGCTAGGACACCAAATTTTATCAAATCTTCTTCTCTCCATGAGTCCAAACTTGACAACAGTGTTGTTGAGGGAGTGCTATCCATCACTTCTTATTTTACCTTGACTAGTTCAACTGATGGTTCATTACTCTCTTATTCTTATGTTCCTTTCTTTTCTTCTTCTTTTTCTATTTTTTCTTTTTCTTGTTCTTTCTTTGCTTCCATATTTTCTTCTTCTTTCTCATCTATTATATTTTCAATCAATACTTCTTGATGAGTGGGAGGTGTGTTGTTGCATAAAATTTCATCTTCTTATGTGCTCATAAAAGATTCTTCAAACTTATCCAACTCAGTGTCAGTGGCCGCTATGGCTATCTCTACATTATCAATGATAATGGTGCTATCCTTGATTGACTCTAACATGGGTGTAGACTTATCTACCTCTGATTGTGTTTCCACTTTGGGCATTCAATCCTGAGGACCTGTTACTGATGCATTAGTGGGCTCTACCATTGACTTCCTTTATGGATACTTGTGCTTTGGGCATAGTAGGTGGATACATGTGCCTATTCATAAAGACCTTCTCAAAGGCTTTCTATGTTTCTTTGCAAACTAATTCATAGTTTTTATCCATTATGTTCAATGTTATTGTCTTTGTCTTGAGGTGAGGCTTCACTAGATCTAATAGTAACTTCTTCTCTTCGAGCTTGCATATAGGAAGGGTTTCATCTAAGATCTTCTCCCTTATCCATAGATCTTCTTCAATAGCCTGTCTCTTTTGGAATTCTAGTATGTTCCACACATTGTCAAGGATCATTGTTTTTAGTTCCAAGACTATCCTTTTGAACTTTATCATATGCTTTAGGATCATGCTATGAATCTCTGACTTGTCAATTTCATTGAATTTATCATAGAACTTCCCTATGTGATCAATTCTTCATCAATTATTCTTGCACTTAGCACTTTTAAACTAGGTCTAAAATCTACCTTAGGAGGAGCTTGATTGTTCTTTCTGCTTCATGTTGCTTGTGAGGATGGTTGATTGGCGCCAACCTCTTTCTTCATCTTTCCTATTGTCTTATACTCTGGAGGAGTAGTAGGGTCAATGGTTTCATTGGACACAGAAGGAGTATCATCAATTTTATCCTTTTGTTCATCAGATTTCTCTATCTTTACCTTCTTAAACTTGGGATCATGTGATTTTTCCTTTGTTGCATATGCGCTCTTTAATTCCAAAGCAATCTTTTGTTCTTTTGCTTTGTCTAGATCTTCTTGAGACACTCCATGTATCCTCAAGATCTCTAAGGTGACTTTAGCAACCTTTCTTTTTGTTGTAGTGCTATTAAGTTTAGCATCTATCTCTCTTGTCTTTTCCTCATAAGTTCCCCACCTAGGCTCATTAGGGTCAGTAGGGGCTGAGAGAAATACTTGAGCATATGATTCTAAAACTTGTTCCTTTACTTCATATCCAAGTGGATGAATCCACTTAGTTCTAGGTACAACTGCCTCCATACATGTTGTGTCTGTTTCAACCATAAAAAATATAGTATCCTTGTATTTCTCAACAATGTTTTCTGGAATTATGTACCTGATTTGTATCTTGGCCCTAAAGGTCTTCAACTCCAATGTTATGTAATCTCTCGATGTACTCTTAGTGGATTCCTTGTAAGATATTTGTGGCATGGTTGGAATGGACTTGTCCAAATACAAATCTGATACTTTCCCAACTATATGAAGGTACATGTAAATGATCAAAGACCCGAACTAGAATATCTTGGTCTTATCATGCTTGATTTCCTTGATGTTATCAATCAACTAAGTGTGCAAGATCTCACATAGATTGAAATCTCAATCTTCCTTCACAATTCTAAAGGCTGCTAAAATTGTGGCCACAAACACACTATTCACCCTTCTGGTGTGTTGAAACCTATATCCAAGTATCATGGGCATCAATTTGATGTTAGCTTGCTCAATAGGCTCAATTGTCATCCCATGCCTATCACTCCTTGACCTACATGTTTGTTCAATAATTTTCCTAACATCCTTACCCACAGGAAGGAAGGCGCTAGTCTTAGATAGGCCTGTCATCTCATATATTAGGTCACTAGTGATTCTTACTGGCACATCACCTATCCAAAAGAGGTCATCATGAATTATTCTTAGAATTATTTTAATCCATTATGTCTCATAGAAATCATATTCCATACCATACTCCACTATAGGGTGATCATTCCACTTCACATATTCATCCAAAAGGTTTTGTCTAGTTTTATCATAGTTTCCATGTGTGCCCTTAATCTATCCAATCCTACTAGTTCCTTCTTACAGTAAATGTATGCCCTGATGTCTTCAACATGCATAATACCCATAGGCATGCAGGAGAATGCTCCCTCTAAGTCATCTAGGGTAGAATTAAATGGGTGCTTCTTAAACACATATCTTTTCTTTTATGTAACATCAAATACTATGGGAGTGGCCATCACTTGTTTTATCTCTTTCCAAATGTTTTCTAAGATAATCTGAAGATTTCTGAATCAGCATAACAAACTAGGGTTTTTGCAACTGATAGATCAATCTTCACAATAACTTCTAAAGCTCTTTCTACTCTCCAATCACTCTGAATTTGAATGTAATGAGTAATCAAAAAGCTTTCTATGTACTTAAAGTAAGAATTCTACCATTAATGCTTGTTGCATAAACCAGGTTGTTACTTAAAAATTTCCAACTTTTGTTCTATGAAGAATCAGTATGTGCACTCTTGCACGAAGGTTCCTTTATTCTCCAAAAGCTTAAGTTCAAAGGAGCATACTCAAAGAGTGAGTATACCAGCCACACAGGGGTCTAGAGCTAAATCAGCTCCCCCTATGAACCTAAGGGTCATTCATCTAGATGTAGAGGGTGTGTCCACTACGGATGCATCCAATACATACTCATCAACTTTGTCCTTCTTTCCTTCTAACCAAATCAAGCTCACATCATCTGAGGCTTTTACAAAATTAACTTCTCCTTTAGGGTCCAATACTGGTTCTTTGATCTTTTAGGGCTTTCCTGACCTTGCGTCCTTGGTTTACATAACTTTGATATATGTCTAGCCTTGTTACAAGAGTGACAAATGACTGGAGTCCTTATATTCCTCGGTGCATTAACATGACTCACCATTTTACATTGTCTAGATGAGTGACCATTATAGTTACATATCTAACATGTGACATTTTGAGAACTTCTTATATTTGTCTGATTCTGATTTGTTTGATGATGCTGAATCTTGTTGTTTTTACTAGTCTTGCAATTCATAGCTCTATGACCAGATTTATTGCATGAATAATAGTAACCATTAAAAGTTCTTACCTCTGTACAATTCCTTGCTATGTGTCCATGCTTGTTACATGCAAAATAAGTATGATCTACTAGCTTGCGCTCATTCTTAGGTGGTTCACCATTATCTTTGGTTTGATATTTAGTCTTCTTAGTATCAGTAGAGTCTTCTAGAGCATTCTTTCTTGCTTGCATGTTGTCAATCTGATTCTGTGCTTCATTGTATCCAATGTAGCCAATATCTCCTTTAGCTCTTCTTGCATATAATTGAGATTTTGTCAGATCAAAACTTGTGTATAATTTGACAATGTGATTCTTTGCTTCTTTTAATTTAGACTCCAATCTTTCTTTACTATTCCTTAGCTCCAAG
Organism: Chamaecyparis obtusa; assembly: GCA_027943335.1. Lineage (NCBI taxonomy): Eukaryota > Viridiplantae > Streptophyta > Pinopsida > Cupressales > Cupressaceae > Chamaecyparis > Chamaecyparis obtusa. The sequence continues at coordinate 153,089 of BSBK01013051.1, forward strand.
GTTTCCATGTTTGCTTGCCTTAATTCCTCATTGAGTTGAAGGTTATCTTTGACTTTTTCATTATAGACTTATTGATTGTTGATCAATTTATCATCAAATTCTTCAAGGTGATCTTTTAAGGATGTATTTTCTTCATTCAGCTTCTTGACCATTATCCCCAATTCACTGGTGGAACATTCTTTCAGATCCCTTCTTAGCTTTCTGATAACTAATTAAGCATCACTGACTTTTTCTTTTAGTTCTTCAATTTCTCTTTCTAATTTGTCCAAGTCTTCAAGAGTAGCTTCAAGATTTCTTTTCAGATGTTTCATTTTGATGAAGGGTGCTCCCCTTAATACTACAAACACATAATAGAAACAAAGAAACAACAACAATTTGCAAGAATAGAAAATGGGCTTCTTATTATCTCCACAAGTGTGGAATTCCAAATTTTAGAATTACAATATGAAAAGCCACATGGGCATTCCCTTTACAATATTCTATAGGAAAAAGCCTCGAATCATTACCTAGATCTACCCAAAACTGCCCTAGACAACACTACGGGCCTTCTTTATATAGGCAATTTCCACCACCCGAGAAGGTTCCAAAAATTTAGCCCTAAGGGCTGACCAAACTTAGAATTATTTTATTTTACAATTTATTACATCAAAGTCAGCTGAAAATAACTTTTGAAACCTAAACAGAAATTTTGAAGGAAAATCATTTTTTGCCATTTCAGGTGACCCAACTTCCGAAGACCATAAGTCATCACTAGTTGACCTGATTGACTATTATGACCCCATTCTGGAAAGGGAACGAAGCACTCTATAGGTTTGACTTGTGTAAGCACCGATCACCCAATGTTTTGACCTCATCCAAAGCCTCCAAAGCCTTCAAAACTGAGTTCAAAGTTTTTGTACCCTACTGCCAATACTGAAAATCTTCAATATCTCCAAAGCTAGACTTGATCTGTCAATGAAACTTTACTGGTAGGCTGATACGACTGAGATGAACCTCCACATGTGAAATCAAAACATTTCAAGATCGTATGACCAACTTACTAAAAATAGCAAGTTTCCATAAATAGTAGCCTTGCACAAGATAGCCCTTATTGAAAAAGAAACCATAAATATTTTTGGGTGATGCAAGATTGCTCTTACACCCAGGATCCTCCTGCATCACATTTCACTTTGTCCATGATCTCCTCAAGTGGTCAAACTTATTTTCTAAGGACTAGAGCTTTGATACCAATTGTTAGGAATAGGAACACTGAGAGAGGGGGGGGGGGGGGGGGGGTGAATTAGTGTTCACTGTATTTTATCTTTTAACTTTAATCTTTAAACTGAACTCAAATGATTAAGTACTGAAATAAACATCCACATAAACATGAAACATGAAATCAACACATGACACCAATATGGTTATGGGGAAACCCAAATAGGTAAAAACCCCAGTGGAAATTGACACCCACTAATATTTTGTACTAGTATTTTGTTATCCTTGTTAGAAGATCCTTAACCCTATTAGGAGTTGCTTTACAATGCATTAAGTACAGTAGACCTTGTTAAGGGTTGGACCCTATTAGGAGTCTTTTAAAATAGTCCCTGTTAGGGGAGTACATGTACTATCCTAGAGCTCACTTCTCAGGTGGTGAAGGCTACAACCTTCTGAACTCAGATACACACTATATCTACTGGATGAATTATCACAATGACACTACTTGTTAGATCAGTTCCTTTGATGTGTTAATGCTTTGACCTCTTGCAAAGATCTAATAAATCTTTGCACACTTCTGATCTTCTAATTAAAACTCTATATCCACATCCATGCTAATTACAATGCACACATCTTATATTTATATGCGCATACAAAATAAACAACTAGGTCGGCCCTTAAACCTATTACATACAATGCTTCCAAATGAGTTGGATCAAGTGTGTTTACAATCAAACATATATACATGTCAGAAACCTAATTACAATAGGTGCATAGCCTTTACATCATTAGAATATAGTCGCAACTCAAAATGATAATAGTTGGCTGCTTACTATGTTCTTCACTGGCAGACACTGGCTGTGCAACCTTCAACTGCATGTATCTTTCTGATACTTGCATATCTGATCATGTGCTTATAGACTAAGAATGAATATAGTCCAACCAATTTAACTTCCAGGGCACACACCATAATTCTTCTGTACACATGTGCGCTGATGCTCTAACCTATAGGAACTTTGTACACTGTCCAGTCTTCAACACTTAACCAATTTTTTATCTTCTCATTAAGTGTGCTGACTCCAAACTACTATATGACTTTGTTGCCACAATGAAAATACTATATTAAGTCATATACATCAGTATAGATGACTTGCCAATAATATGCATTATGATGTCTTATAATGTTATCTGGTTTATTTTGCATTTGAGACTATGGATTTTATATCAAGATGATGATTATCATACATATTTGATTATTATGCCATATATGTTGGTGGGTATTTCAGTTTCTTACTTTCATTGATATATACTTAGAATTATCACAAAAAAATTTATTTAAATTTATTTAAATCAAATGCAATGTTAATATAATTATATGATCTCTATTGCCTCACCACACCACTGTTATGCATTTTTCTCTTGGTGCTAGTATGAAGTGAGATGGAGTCATAGTTACTCATTCATGAGATCCACATGATGTCTCGTTCTCCTTCAATGTTGTTGATTTAGTCATTTTCATTGATATCATATGTGCTTCATCTATTTATATAATGTGAGAAGTTGCAATTGATGTTTTCATGTTTCAATGAATAGGTACCATGCACATTCATCTTGAGTTACAGGAATTGAGTGTGTGCCTATGTCCCTGGCAATAGAACTTGAAGATAGTAGCTTTGGCTCCCTTCATATTTGAGCCAATATCATCTTTGTATGGATGATACATTTATAATTGATATATTAGTCTCCCTCTGGTACATGTTGGTAAATTTGGATTCATTTTTCAAATATGATTGACCAATGATTGTTTATGCATTTAGAGTTCCTGCAATTGTTGCAGAATGATTTATTAGTTATATTGATTTAATGAGTTTTTGTGATTTTTTTATATTTATTTTAATATCGGCTATTTGGCTACAGTCAAATTCCATTTAATTGGAATTATTTTGGGTGACTTGGGAAAAGTCTATAGTCAAATTAATTTATTAAAGTAACTTATTTTAATGTCCCTTTTTGAAAAGTGCCTTTTAATTAGGAAAATGTATACTTTTTCTCAATTTTCACTTGGCCTCTGGTGAAAATGGTGATTTTTCTCCAAAATTCTTTGGATAAAATCCATGTTTTTCTTGTTGGGTTTTATTTGCATGTTGTATTATTGCATGGAGTGGCTAGTTGGATTCATGTTAGGATTTCTCTACGTTTCTGAAGATCTGATTCAATTTGAGTGGGTCTTCAATTTTTGCTCTTGATTTTGGTTTTATTCACTTGTTGTGAGGTAGGGAATCTCATCATTCTAAAATGGCCTCATTATTTCAATTAGAATGAGTTGCTTTAGTTGAGTGGATTAAGAATTAGCATTCCCCCACATTCTTTCTTGATTTTCATACCTAATTTTGTGCATTAATTAAAATCATGGAATAAATGTTATTTCTTGTTAATGTTATTTCATAAAATATGTGGTATTGGTTAAGCTTCAGATTCTTGTTTTCTCCCATGGTGTGATTTGGAGGCCTTGAGTGTTTCCCTTCTTGTCTTTTTTTGTCTAGATCATTTGGTGTGACTTATTCTACCTATGTATAGTGGGTCTTGTTATTTTTCATGTCTCTCTTGTACATTGATTATTGAGCTTCTTAATGCAGTACTATTTGGTTTTATTTTTGGAGAGTATTCTTTGGGGATGCTCTAGCTGTGAGATCTCCAAACTCTTCTTCGATAGGCATAGTGTAGGAATAGAGAGTTATCCGCATAGTGTAGGAATAGAGAGTTATCCTTTCCTAATCCTTAACACTCTTGTAGCTACATCTATATATGATTATCTATTTGGTATTATATTGGTTAAGGTATTCCCTTTTGATGAGACTGCATGTTGGAGATTGGTTTGCAAAGGATTGTGTGCAGATTGGTATTCCTAGTTTTTTTCTAGAAGGACATGGTACCACTGGCACATCTTGTCATCCTGACCAGGATATGGACTTGATTGTAAGACAATTTTTTCCTTAACATTTTATTTCCACCTTGTTGAAGGTGACAATATGCTCTAGTTGGGTTATGTACCCTAGTTTCCAACTATAGATGAGCTCTTAGTGGAAGAGAAAACATAATGCTCATATGCTTGGTGTTTAGTTGTTCTCTATGTATTCCTTCAAGTGGAAGGAGTACACTATTGAGCCTCCATTATGTGGGTGCTCAAGGTTTTGAGATGAAACCTTGTACATTTGTATCTCTTGGTATAATTGAGTTGGATGTAGTATCCCTCAAAGAAGTGAAATTTTGGTAGAGAAAAATTTCTTTTCTAATTCTTGATTAAGTTAGTGAGGCTTTGGTTGGATTTAAGTATGCTTTAGGCGAGCATGGAAATGTTTTTCATTGTGTTGGGTTGATATTACCCTTTGGTTGGAGTTGTTGAGCTAGGAATATTTGGTGCTTTGGTCTTGGAGACAACATGGTGGGTACTATTTTTCAATTTGATTCCTTGTGATGAGGTAGAATGGGCTGTGTTATACCTTATTTGCTAGAGATTATGAATAAATGTATTTTTCTATCATGTATTATGTTCCTTGCTAATGAAATTTGTGAGAGTGGTTGATACTCATCTATGTGTTGTATCCTTCTAGTGGTTGTGAGGTTAGCTGGTAAGGAATTGGTTTTATTTGGATAGACTTGTGGATAATTTTTATGCCTATTCATGTATTACTAGTTGGTTTTTGATCTTACACTTGGTGTTCTCTTTTAGCTTGACCTGCAAGTTTCTAGTAGTACGCCTCGCTCTCCTATTTTCTTTCTTCATAATGTCCTAATGGATGTGTTTTGGACTTTATGTATGCATCTGTGTGAATGAATGATATATTTAGTTATACCTGAATGAGGTTTTGGATGTGTATTATTGATCATATGTGGTTGGTTGAGATGATTATGTGACTTAGTGACTATTCCCATGTTATGATTTTATGTTGGCATTGTGAGATGCACCCATATTAGTTTATTCTTATGCTTATTTTCAAGATGATTGTTGAGGTTATGATGTGAGTCATGGTTTGATTGAGGTATGTTCCAATGGTTAGCTAGACCTTAATTGTATCATGATGATATTCTATGAGTACCCATGAGATGTGATATGGTGGTTATACTGTGTGTGATCTACATTTGGTTACCACACTATATTTAAGTTATTGTAGCATTATTTATTTATATGTTATAGTATGTTGTGATTAATATTTTTACCATATCTACATTATGATGTCTTATAATGTTATCTAGTTTATTTTTCATTGAAAACTATGGATTTTATATCAAGATGATGGTTATCATAGATATTTTATTATTGTGCCATATATGTTGGTGGGTATTTTAGTTTCTTACTTTCATTGATATATACTTAGAATAATCACAAAATGGTTTATTTAAATTCATTTAAATAAAATGCAATGCTAATATAATTATACAATGTCTATTGCCTCACCACACCACTGATATGCATTTTTCTCTTTGTGCTAGGACGAAGTGAGATGGAGTCATAGTAACTCATTCCTGAGATCCACATGATGTCTCGTTCTCCTTCAATATTGTTGATTTAGTCATTTTCATTGATATCATATGTGCTTCAATTATTTATATAATGTGAGAAGTTGCACTTGATGTTTTCATGTTTCATTGAATAGGTACTAGGCACATTCATCTTGAGTTACATGAATTGAGTGTGTGCCCATGTCCCTTGCAATAGAACTTGAAGATAGTAGCTTTGGCCCCTTCATATTTGATCCAATGTCGTCTTCGTATGGATGATGTATTTATAATTTATATATTATTATCCCTCTATTACATGTTGGTAAATTTGGATTCATTTTGCATATGTGATCCAATGATCGTTTATGCATTTAGAGTTTCTGGAATTGTTGTGGAAGGATTTATTAGTTATGTTGATTTAATGATTTTGGGAAATTTTTTTATATTTATTTTAATTATTGGCTATTTGGCTGCAGTTGAATTTCATTTAATTGGAATTATTTTGGTTTACTTGGGAAAAGTCTAAAGTCAGATTAATTTATTAAAGTAACTTATTTTAAATTCCCTTTTTGAAAAGTGCCTTTTAATTATGAAAATGAATACTTTTTCCTCACTTTTCACTTGGCCTTTGGTGAAAATAGTGAGTTTTCTCCAAAATGCTTTGGATAAAATTCTTGTTTTTCTTGTTCGGTTTTATTTGCATGTTATATTATTGCATGGAAGACCTTGTTGGAATCATTTCATGATTGCTCTACGTTTCTAAAGATCTCATTCAATTTGGTTGGGTCTTCAATTTTTTCTCTTCATTTTGGTTTTACTCACTTGTTGTGAGGTAGGGAATCTCACCATTTTTAAATGGCCTCATTATTTCAATTAGAATCAGTTGCATTAGTTGAGTGGGTTGAGAATTACCATTCCCCCACATTCTTTCTTGATTTCCATACTAGGTTGGGTTGTATTGAATTTATATGTGATTCCATGTTTGGAAAATAGGGCTTTGGTAATGTTTTGCTACCAAATTTTGCATATGTGCCTAGAATTAAAATTTTATTATATTTTTGGAATGCTTGGTGTAAATAGGAAATGGGTTTTAATTTCATTGATTTCTTTGAAGGTTGAATTTTGAGTCTTATATGTTTTTCTCATTTTGCCTGCTAATCATACTTTATTAGAAAATTGTTGGGTACAAATGAGTGATTATTTTGGATAGAATTCCATGTCTATTTAATGATTGTAAAGGTATAATGAATAGAGGAAATTTTGGTTGTATTTTACCACAATCCTAATATGCCTTTTTGGATTATAAATGCTTATTTTTGTACCTTGCTAGATTTTTCCATGATTTGAGTATCTCATTGCTTTTGTGTGATTTGATACTTCCTCATGTTATTAAAATATGTTTAATCGAATCTATGGGAATCCTTTCTCTTGGCATAGTTGCCAATTGAGCTATGTAGTATTGTTCTTTTTTATTATTTTTACTCATTTGCATGCCTTGAGTATTATGGAGTAGGGATATCCTCGTTGTTGCTTCTTCCCTTGTGTTGTTACACCCCATGCTTGAGGTTGATCTTGCTTGTGATATTTGGATATATGGTGTTTGAGACCACATCCAAGCATGTAGTTGAGCCATGCTCCTATGTTTAGGTCTACATGATCTGTGCTCTTGGTTTTGAGACCAATGGAGTTTACCATGTTTTGTGATTATGACTTTGAGAGTCTTTTATGGTTTTTGATTTATTGCATTATTGTGCTTTTCTTATGCTTGTGCCTTGTTTTTGTAATGAGATGATCGTGTTTGGGTATTTGGGTAGTGGGTGGAGTGGCTCCTTACATTGATACCAATTCATAAGTGGTTGGTATAGGCCACATGAATAATTTCATAATAAAATAAAAATTAATAATGAACTTGGGTAATAATACATTAATAAGAGTATTTGACTACCTATCCACCCAAGGGTGTTGATAAAAGGTAATTTATTATCTCAACACCTGAAGGTGTTGATCGAAGACACAGTATCTAGCCACCTATGGTTTTTTATTGAAGATACATTCTAAGCATGGCCATCTCTTGATATTGATTGAAGACTCGATGCTACTTAGGCTATTGTGAACCAAGTAATGACACTCCACTAGAATTCCTATTCTATAGCCTTTTTAGTACACTGAATAGTACCTAATATTATACTATGGTTATATGGTTATACTTGGATAATGGCCCACATGCCAATTATTCTCCATGTGCATTTTTACTCCTCACCTTGTATATTGATTTTGATCACATGTGAGTGTTCTTCACATGTCTTCTATTATGCATCTTTATGTTTATACTCAGATTGTTATTTCATCCTTGATTCATGCATTTGGTTGGCATGTGTTAGATCCATTTCTTTCTTGTGTATTTTCCTCGTATGTATGGATGGGTTACTATCTTTGCGAGCATGGTGGGGTGGGTCTAAGTATTTCATGTGGTATGGTAGCATTGTACTATTATACCATTATTGGGGACCGATCTATAGGTGGTGGGCTTCCTCTAGACTCAGAGAGTGATCAAGATTTGAGACCTCCATGTTATAATTCATTTGGATTGCATTTTATGTATTTTTATTCTCTTAATTTATGTTCATATATTAGTTTCATTGATGCTTATGTACGTGATCTTATATGCACCTATATGGATTTGATTCTTAGAGTAGATTACTTCTTTATATTATGGATTGAAATTGAGTGGATGATGCCTCAATATTCGTGTATCTAGTACTTCCCAATGTGGAGATAACTTTTATTTCATTTCATACATTGGTTTTGGCAATCATACCTAATCATTGAACTGAGAAACCCATTCATTAAATATTTTGGAATATTTTGGCAACAAAAACTACCTATTTTTTCACAATGCTAGATTCTTTTGGTTGATGACTAAAATTTTGATTTCATAAGATTTTTTAGGTCCATTTTGTCTTAGATATCATCAAGATATTTTTGATGCATTTTTAATGGATTTAATCGAACACTGGATGTAAAAGTTATGGCTTTTGGAGCAAAAAGTCATTTTAGGGTGATTTTGAATCTTATCTTATACCATCCTAGATCATTTTGAGTTATTTAATTTTTTCCTATACCATCTTGGATCACTTTTATTTCTTTAATCATGACCTATACCATCTTGGATCATTTTGAGTTCTTTAATTGTATCTTATACCATCTTGAATCATATCTGGTAAAATTAGAGAGTCGTATAGGGTGAGTTGTATACAAAATAGTGGGTAATTTCGTACATCTTCTAGAAAAAATTATTACTATTCCACATACCATTTTTTGATTACACACCATTTCAATATTGACAAAATAAATTCATAATCATTAGTGAATTTTTCCCCTTCTTACTTGGAGTCAGCTTCTCTCCTTGTATTGCCACAAGGGTGTATTGGTCCCCTCAATTGGTGACCATTGATGATGGTCAGGTCATGATCTATGGAGTTTTTATATGTGATTTGAACTCTCACAAGCTAGGGTGAACATTCTTTTCCATTCACACTTAAGTATAGGTTTCTTCGAAACCTTTGGAAGAGTTGTTTAGTATTTTGCTTGTTTATGATCATGTTGTGAACATTATGACATCTCTAGCATGTATTTTTATGCCTATGTGTGTGGTTACCTAATGCAACCAATATGTGATGTATTCTCTTATACCAAAAAAATAAGTTGTTTAGTGCATATTTACCCTTTTTTAAGGATTCCTTGGCGGGGTTGTTAGGATTGGGTAATACTAAAAGGGGGGGTGAATTAGTATTACTCAACTTAGAATTAAACTTCAAGAAATTATAAATAAACCATAACATAACAATAAAACATAACACATAACTCATGACACTATGATTTTTTCTCAAGGAAACCCCGGCTAAGGGAAAACCCTGGTGGGGATGGTACCCACAACTATGCACTAAAATATTGTATCCCTGTTAGGAGATCTAGCCCTATTAGGAGTTGATTATTACATAGTACATTTCCTTGATAGAGGATTACAAAACCCTATTAGGGGTATTAAATACACTTGGTTAAAGGTGGTGAGAAAACTTCTCTTACAATAAAAAACTATACAAAGAGTTCTCCAAAATGTGAACAATACAAGAACTTATCTTTCTTAGATAGTTCTATTTATAGCTTTGTATCTTAATGATCTTACATCTGATCTATGCTCTCAATTTCATAGCCTTGCTTCATCATCATAATCACAATATCTATCACTTTCAGAAAAGCACTCTATACTTATACAAAAACTGCTATCCAGTTGGCTTCACAAATACCATTCAAAACATAATAATTAATTATGTAAAGGCTAGGCATGAATTCGGTGATCATATATTACCCAAGTGTTAGAAATATACTACATTCAACTAACTTAGCACATTACCATATCCACTAACCTTTCCTTAATCTTTGCAACTACTCATATGCCTTGTTATACTAGATCTATGTCTTCGCATACCTTCAGATCGTTGAATCTCACTGATTTGATCACCAAAACTCATTCGCTCTTAACTAAAGCATATACATATCCTAAAATACCTTATGCTAACTTTATAGGCCATAATACCTCATACATTTCTATCTCTAACCAAAACTGTAATACTATACCCTGTTACCCTGATTCTCGACTTAGTCATTTTCATGATTGTAACTCTAGTACTAAACCTCTCATCATGTGATCACTCTAGCATAAGTGTTTCCATGAATGACAACCCTTAAGTGATCCCTAGTTCTCCACAACATCACCTTCTAACAATCTCTCCCTTTTGCATTGATGGCAACACTCAGAAATTGATTAAGTGTCAAAATAAAACTTGCTTCTATTCATTTTCTCTTTTCTACTTTTTTGTTTTATATATCTTTTTCTTCTTCTTACTATTTTTATTCTCTCCCTCTCTTTTAATTTTACTCTACATACTACTCTCCTCATTTTTATTTCTCTTCCTCTCCCTTTGACATCAGTGGAAAAGGTTCATTCAAAATTTCAAAAAATTATGCACAGAAAGATTTAGTGCTTACTCACCAATTTTAAGACATCTTGGAAGGAGTTTTCCAAGGTCTTCACTTCATCAGCCCATTACTTTATCAGTAGCTCATTGACATGGATTAATCCATTCAGTGCATATGAGGTGGTCTTTGTTTCCTTAAGCTCCATAGGTGTAGAAAAAGTCATTGAACCTTCAACCTTTTCCATCTCTGAAAGATGAGTCTCAAGCATTGAAAGCTTAGGGATCAATAGGCTTCTCAACAAGCCAAATCTATTTGCAACTCACCCTTTCTCCATTTCCAGTATACTGATATTGTCTAATAGCATGGATGTCTCTTTATCCATTTCACCCATAGTTTTTGAAGATGATTCGCAATTGTCCATCAGATTTTCAAGAGTAGCCCTATCCTTGGCTATAATCTCCTCAATGTTCTTTGCATGCCTTCAAGGACTTATGCAGTAGCTGTAAATTTTCTTGCCTTGTGCTACACAACTCTTGGCCTTAAGGGTAGTAGCTTTGAGAATGTCTAAGTTCCATGAAATGGACTGATAGACTTCTCTCAACTTCTTCTCCAAAAATTTCATCTTTGCTTTATCTTCTGCAGTCTTTATCAATGAGTCAACGTGACTATCAAAGCTATCTAATACCATACCAAGATTTTTAGCTTCATCATTTTCTTGAAAGATAATTAGTGAGGGAAGTATCTTGTTTACTATTTCAACAACCCTTGTCATTACCTTTATTCTTTTGTCCCCTTTCTATACTGACCTTTCTTTAGCCTTGGCCAAGGCCATGAAGGATAGCCTCATAAGCTTATCCTCATCCATACTATCTACATCAAAACTTGTTGGTTTTGCCTTACTTGCCAACAATAAAGAGATGTCCATTTTAACCTCAACAACTTTTTATATTATGGTCTCTTCTTCCTTCTTTTCTTCATATTATATTTCCTTCTCATGTACTTTATCCTCTTTTTTCTCTTCCTCTATATGTTCTTGTTCTTCAACATCCATCATACTATCAAAATTATCCATAAATGGATCATTTATATCATGTGAAGTGTCAAGGGTCAGAGGAACACCAGAGACAAATATGGTTGCATGCGGTCTTGTACACTTTCATCCACTTCTTTGGAAATTTCTCCCAAACCCAAAGATGTAGGCTTGGCAACCTTGGGAGGTGATGTCTTCTTTGGGATATCACTCATTAGGATATGATCTAATTCCTTCTTGTGTCCTCAATCACCTCATCATATTTCCTAGCCATTATTTTTACTAGTCTAACCTTTTTCCTTAGCAAGGGTTTCAATGCATTTATAATCCTCTCCCTTTGTTGTATTGAGACAACAAGTAACATGTCCTCAATAGCTTTATTCCTTATGTTTTCATCTTCTGATTGTGCCAACTACTTCTTGATTTCTAGTTTGTTGTACAATTCTTTAGGGATACTCCAATTTCTAACAAGTATTTCTTGAAAACTAAGAGATACTCAATGATAGTATCTTCAATGAGTGACTGATTCTCAGAATCATACCTCTCATAATACCTATCAACTATTTTCAAGTTTCCATCTTTAATCACTCTTTTCTGTAGTGACTTAAGGTTAGGTTTCCGCAAGGTTTGTGGATCCCTTGGTGCTACTTTTTCTTCTTCTTTATCAGGAACCTTTTCTCTTTCTTCTTCCTCTTCACTTATACTTATTTCTCCTTAGGACTATCCTTCTTACTAGATCTTGTAGATCTTATGGGAATGATTATAGGCACAAATTCTTGTACTACCTCCTCTTGTGTAGTTGATAAGTCAATAATATCAACAGTAGGAGTTACTACCTTTTCTGCTTCTAAAGGAATAGAAGCATCAATGGCTATGCTTGAGGATGCTTCCATCTTATTTCTCATGTTTATCAGTTGTTCTTTAGTGATTCCTACTTTAGTAGTGATATCCTCCACAATTTTACTGATTTTCCTTTTCCTTGTTACTTTTTGTTTTCTCTTCTCTGACTTTTTCATATTTCTCTCTGTATGTTCCCCATCTTTCTTATGTAGGGTCCATTTCTGCTGCTAGTACATGCTCTACCTGCATAGTTAGAATCTCAGCACTTACTTCGTATCCCATGGGGTAGCACCATTTCATTCTTGGTTCCATAGCCTCAAAACAAACACAATTAGTTTCAACTATGAAATAGATAGTGTCCTCATACTTCTCAACTATGTTTTCTGATATCCTATACCTTTCTTTCATCTACCTTTGTAGTATCTTTTTAATGTAAAATAGTTCACCATCAACCCAATTCTTATCTTTCCTTCTATAACTCTTTGAAATCTAAATCCTAGTAGGTACATCTTCTTTCCATGTCCTAGGGTGCATGCCAAAAAACTTGTGAATGATATGGATGTACATATGGACTAACAAGGACCCAAACCTAAATGTTTTAGTCTTATCTTTCTTTATCACTTTTACATTTTCAAAGAACTATTGTGCAAGTACTCCATACAGGTTATATTTCTTATTTTCCTTCACCATTATGTACGTCATTGTAACAACTCCAACAGAAACATAGTTTGGTCTACTGTTATAAAACAAATAGTAACCTAACAACATTCTACCAACCTAACATCTTGTTGAAAGATATCATTGACTTTCATCACCTGCTTATCCCACTTGGAATGAGTTAGGGTTTTTGCCTTTTTCCTCAAATTCTTTTCTGATATAGGTAGGGCTCCTTTATTATTAAGGCATGTAATCTCATGAATCATCTATGCACAAATATTTACTAGTTGTTCTCCAGTCCAAACAAACTAATCATGTCCTCTGCTCAGGATGATCTTAAACCATTCAAATTCTGTGATTCTATGAGTATGGTTAGCTTAATTATAGATTAATCTTGTAGGTGTTTTAATTATTTTACCATGGATCCATCTTCTTCTATCATACTATCCAATTCATTTTATATTTTTACATCTCCAATGATTTCATACTTGTAGTTTATGTATGCCCTAATATCTTCTACGTGGAACACGCCTACAGGGGTTTGTGAAAATGCTCCTTCCAAATCATCCTCACAAGAATTGAATGTATGTAACTTGAATTTTTACCTAGGTCTATCCATGACATCATAAACTACTGGTGCATCCATAACTTTTCTATGACTATAGGTCTAAATACCTTAAACATTCTTGAATCCAACACAGCTTTACATGATCACAAAATCTCTCTGCTAGATGACTGAAATACTTCACAATTCTACTCTCCTTAGTCATTGATAATCAAATAGTATAGAAATGATATCTTCTAGACCTTTTTATCCTTGGCAAGTTGAGTGAGTGCATTAAACATAGGTAGCTCAACTTTGCATCCCATCCAATCAACATAAAACTCGCGAACATGCAGAATGAATCTCCAAGTGTTGCACTCTCATCCACAGACTCCAAAGTGTCTGCACACACCATAACTAAGCTCATATGAGCTTACTCCACATATACAAGGTCTAGATATATTATGTTCTCTACATCTAATGCTCCCCTTAAGGCCATGCGATCTTCTAGTTCATTGCCTCAGAGAACTCATCATGCAAAGAGATAGTATCATCTACTGTCTCTTCCTGAACCAATGCCTTGTTTAGGACTTTCACCTTCCATATCTTTTCATCCTCCTTGCTCTCTAATTTCTTAAAATGATTATCAAACTCATTCATGTACTCATTAAGACTCTTACCACTGTCACCAACAATCTTCCTTATAACCACAGGAGGTGGTCCTTTTGGTTCACTTGATCTTCTTGGTCCTCTTCTTTTGTCCTCTCCATTGTGTCTACAAAAATTTACAATGTGTACAAGGTTATTTCATTTATAACATGTAGGAGGTCTCCTTCTATCTTGATTTACTTGAAGTTTGCAATACCTTGCAGTGTGTCCAAAGTTGTTGCATTTTTGACATGTGTTCTTGGCTACTGATTTTTCTGACATAATCTTGCTTGTACCTAGACTCGTCTGCTTTTCTTCAATCTAATTTCTTGTGTCCATACTCATAATAGTTAAAATAGTAGTTGGTAAAGGGTTTATATGTACCTTTACTTCTGCAATCTCTTTTCATATGTCCAACTTTGTTGCATCCAAAGCATCTACCTCTGAAAGGTCTGATATGTTCTTTAGGTTCTTCATGAGTAGGTATTTCTTCATGTATAGGTCTCACTTCATTCTTTGCTTCATGTGCTTCTTCATTGGTTTTAGAACTTTTTGCTTCATTGAATCCAACTCTAGTCATGTCTCCTTTATGTTTTTGTCTTTCTCTTTGCTCATCAATTTTTTCACTGCTCATGTGCAACTTCTCAATGTGTAATTTGGCTTGAGTAAGTTCACCTTTAATGATCTGATTGTACTTCTCCAATTCCTTATATTTATCCTTTTAGTGATCAAGTTCAGTCTTTATTAGTCCTATCTACTCATTTGCTTCTTTAACTAATTCTTCAACTATGTTCCTAGCATCTTTTTCATATTGAATCTCTTTTATCATCAAAAGATTGATCTACTCTTTTTCTTGCTCCACCTCTTCACTTGATCTAATGTATCTGTAGACAAGGATTTTGAGGATACCTGTATCTATTTGAAAGGCTCAAATCAATCAAACATTAAGATTTTAATCTAACATGAAATCAATCCAAAACAAAGAAACTCTAAGCTAAGCCACCCCAGATTGAGCTAAAACAGGTGCACCCAAGCACTGTTTGATTTGCTCTTGCTTAAGGGGATGTGGGTATGATCTCTAAGCACTTGGAGCATATTCTAATGCATGCTAAGATGGATTGAGATTTATGAACACCCCAAAAATGGCACAATATTGGGCAGAACACCCAAAATTGCCCCTAAGGCTTCAAGAACTCAAGATTTATGCAACTAGTATGATTAAGTAGATTTTAGAACCCAAAATAGATGTGAGAATGATGCATAAAAAAGAATTAAAATAAGTTAATCCATTAGTTCTATGCTAAGATGTGAGATAAAAATGCTTGAAAATGATTAAAACTAACAATTAGTATGAAAGCTAAATGATTTAGAGCTATTCTAGCATTATAACATTGCTTGAAATAAAAGGTGAATGGGTATTTTGCTCTTAGAAATGAGGAGTATTTATACACTTTAGGAAGGAGGAATGAGTGACCAGGATCAAAATCCTTAAGAGAGGCCAAGATTCATTCAAAGGGGAGCACATAGATTGTGCTAGTTCAGGGCCACCTCCTTGTGACAAGTGTCACAAGGGTATTGGGTTGAAAGATGGGAGGGATGTGCACAATTTGGGAAATGTGCTTAAGGTCAAAGGGTGTAAGAAAGGGGTGAGGGGCTTCTTAAATGCATCATAAATGCATGTAAGAGGGATAAGGAGGCTTTAAATGCATTTAATGCATGTAAGAGAAGTTTCTAGAAATTTTTTGACTTTGGGTTAAGCTTAGGAGTTGGCTAACCTTGTTTAGGGAATGTGACAAGGTTAGGGGGGGGATTAGGATTAGGATTAGGATTAGGATTAGGGGGACAAGGATAAAGACTTTCTAGAAGAGTCTAGAACTTCCTTAGGATAAATATGGATTTTAGGAAATAAATAAAAATTTATTTATTTCCATGGTTTAGGTTTGAGAATATTTATTAAAAATGAATTTAATAAATATGAGGATTAAATATTTAATCTTAATTAAATATTTTGAGTTGGGATTAGGGTTAGGAAATGATGGGATTAGTCTTTAATCGAAATTAAAGAAGGATTAGAAGATTCTAAAAGAGGTTAGTGGTCTTAAGGAAAATGGCCAAGTTTTGGGCAAAAAATAAATAAATAATTTATTTTTGGGATTTTTGGTCAATTTATTAATTAAATAATTAATAAATAAGGAGATAATGTTTAAATAAGATTTAAACATTTTTGGGAGGGATTCCTTAATTAAATATTTTTAATTAAGGTAAAGGGATTTAATGACATAAAAAATAATTAATTAATTAAATAATTAATTAATTAACAAATGATGATGTCATCAGAGATTTTTAAAAAATAAAATCAATCAAATCAATGGCCCCTGTTTGCCAGGTTTTCACCAACATACTTGTCCAAGGCGCTTGAATTGCCAAGTTTTCACCATTGGACGATTATTTTTCTTTTTCTTTTTCTTTGCTTCATTTTTTTAATTTTATTTTTTTGTATTTTTGTATTTTTTCCAATTTTTATGGATTTTCTAAATATGTAGGATCTGGTTCAGGCATAGAACCTCTTCAGATGTATGATATTGATGGGATCATTCAAAGGCTCACCTTTTGGTGTAGATAGCTGATAGGCGCCGGAGCCGAAGCATGTTGTGACAACATAGGGGCCCAGCCAAGTAGGCTCAAACTTTCCTTTCTTTTCTCTATTTTCTTGGACCTTCTGATTTTCTTTGAGGACCATGTCACCGACCTAGAACTGTCTAGGATGAACCTTCTTGTTATAACTCCTTTTGAGTCGATTCTGGTATGCAACCAGGTGATCATATGCTTGCTGTCTTTTTTCATCTAACAGGTCTAGCTATGTGAGACGGGCCACACGATAGTCTTCATCAGTGGTGTAGTTCTTCATGGAGACTCACAATGATGGGAGCTCGACCTTGATCGGTAGAATGGCTTCGGCACCATATACAAGGGAATATGGGGTGGTGCCTGTGGGAGTGTGATAAGAAGTATGGTAAGCTGAAAGGGTAGGATTGATTTGGAGGTGCCAGTCATGACCAGAATCATTGACAACCTTCTTGAGGATTTTCAAGATAGTTTTGTTGGTTGCCTCAGCCTAGCCATTTCCTTGAGGGAAATATGGACTAGAGAAATGGTGATGGATGTGGAGTCTGGCACACAGATCATCCACATGCTAGTTTTCAAAAGGTGTGCCATGGTCTGTGAAGATGGTAGATGGTATGCCAAAGTGACAAATGATGTGGTAAAGGATGAACTTGGATATTTGGATGCCAATAGTTAGGGTGAGTGGAATCACTTCAACCCATTTGGTGAAGTACTCTGTGGCAGTTATTATGTACTTGTATCCATCCGAGGAAAGGGGAGTGATTAAGCCGACAAGGTCAAAGCCCCAACATGAAAATGGCCAAGGTGGCACAATGGGCTACAAGTCTTGTGCTGGTGCATGAATCAAATTTGCATGCTGCTAACATGGTAAACATTAACTGACAAACTCACAAGCATCATGTTCCATGGTTGCCCAATAATACCCAACTCGAAGCAACTGCTTAGCTAGAACCATGCCACTCATGTGGGCACAGCAAATTCCAGCATGGACCTCATGTAAAGCCAAGGCAGCCTCATTTGAATATAAACACCTAGAGAGGATATTGTGATACGCTCGATGATAAAGGGTGTTGGCTACAAGAGTATAGTGGGAAGCTCTGCGAATAAGGTTTTGGTGTTGGTTATTGGTGAGATGGGGAGATATGATACCATTCTTTAGATATGCATGGATGTCGTGGTACCACAAGGACTGAGGACCAACCAAGACACACACCATTTCTGCATCAGCGTTCTCATAAGCTGGTGTATGTAGCTGCTCGACTAGAAATTCATATTGTGATGCATCGGGATTTCTAACAATGATCCAATAGTTGCCATTGAATCTGCTGCTTTGTTCTGAAGTCTAGGTATCTGTGTGAATTGTAGATTGAGGAAATGCTCTTTCAATCTGTCCACTAGTTCTTTGTAGGGTAGCAGCTTGTCATCCTTCATCTGATATTCATCTAGGACTTGCTTGATAATCAACTGTGAATCTCCAAACACTTGCAGTTCTGTGATATTCCACTGAATGGCTATTTTGAGACCTAAGATGAGTGCCTCATATTCTGCAATGTTATTGGTACATGAAAATCCCAACTTGAATGATGTTGGGATGTAGTCACCTTGAGGTGTGACAAATAGGATTCCTGCCCCTGATCCATGTAATGTGTAGGAGCCATCAAATTATAGCTTCCACATGGGTTGTTCTTCGATCATACATAAGTGTTCATCAGGGAATTCCATAATTAGGGGATAAGTATCCACCAGTGGTGCCTCTGCTAGCTGATAGGAAATGACTTTCCCTTTGATTGATTTCCAATCTATGTACTGGATATCAAACTCACTAAGTAACATGACCCATTTTTCCATACGACCTGTGAGAGTTGTCCTTGATAACAGATATTTGAGGGGATCTACTTTTGAAATGAGCCTGATTGTGTGATTGAGCATGTAGTGTCTAAGCTTTTGAGTGGCAAAGACCACTGCGAGGCATGCTTTTTCCATAGGTGATTAATTAATCTCATAGCTGATGAGAGTTCAACTGATGTAGTAGATGGCTCTCTCTTTGTTTTCATCATCATGTTGAGCTAAGAGTGCCCCCAGTGCTATAGTGGTTGTCGAGATGTAGAGTATGAGAGGGCATCCTAGAACTAGTGGTACTAGGATTGGAGAGTTGGCTAGATACTCCTTGAGTTTATCAAAGCTTCTCTGACATATGGGATCCCATTTGAAGCTTGTGTCTTTGCATAAGAGATGCGTAAAAGGTTGGCACTTGTCTGGTAGTTAAGAAATGAACTGACACACTGATTGAAGCTTTCCTTATAGGCTTCTAAGCTGTTTGAGTGTTCTTGGTGGAGGCATTTCTGTTACTGCTTTAACCTTCTTGGGGTTGATCTCTATGCCTCGTCGTGATACTATGAAACCTAGAAGCTTTCTAGATGTAACACCAAAGACACATTTCTTTGGATTGAGCTTTAACCCATAGTGTTGTAGGCGATCAAACACACTCTCAAGAATGTCAAGGTGTTCATGGTGTGTCTTTGATTTTGCAAGAATATCATCCAAATATTCTTCTAAGATCTTGTGGATCATGTCATGGAAGATTACTGTCATCGCTCTCTGATATGTGGCTCTTGCATTCTTTAGCCCAAATGGCATCATGTTGTAGTAGAAGGTACCCCATGGAGTTTTGAATGCTATTTTATGTTGATCTACTTCTGCTATATGAATTTGATTGTAGCCTAAAAAGCCATCCATTAGTGATAGCATTTCATGACCTGCTGTAAGATCTACAATCATGTCTATATTTGGTAGTGGGAAATCATCTTTAGGACATGCCTTGTTCAGGTCCTTGAAATCTATGCATATTATGATGTCACCTGAAGGCTTTGTGACAGGCACCATGTTAGAGATCCAATCGGAGTAATCTATAGCTCTGATAATCTTGGCTTGGAGGAGTTTTTCAAGCTCTGCTTTGACTAATAAGGCAACTTTTGGATGTAGTTTTCTCAGCTTCTGCTTTATTGGCTTGACATTAGGATCCACTGCTAGATGATGGACAACAAGATTAGGATCAAGCCCAGACATGTGTGCATATGACCATGCAAAATTTATGATTGATTCTCTAAGGAGCACAATCAAAGCCATTTCTTCACCTTTTGTCATGTTGGTCGCAATGTAGGTGATCCTTGGACATTCCTCTATACCCAAGTTGACTAGCTTGGTTTCTTCTATGATGATAGGTGACTGCTCTGGTCTATAATCTTGGATGGGAGGAAGAGGCAAGTCTTCATCTTCTAGCGCTTGAATTACCAAGTTTTCACTAGAAGATACGCTCTTTATTTTTACTATTTTGGAATCAGAATGTGCCCAAGAAGGGTTTTCACATAAAGACTTATGTTTTACTTTTTCTATTTCTCTTTTGCAGCTAAAGCTTGCCTCCTCCCCAAAGTATCCTTTTGGGTCAAGCTTATAGATGTGAGTTGACTCTGAATTGTGAACTAATTGTGGGCCTGATGCCTTTATGAATTCTAGGAGTGCTTTCGTGCTTTGGAACTCATCAATGTGTGCAATGCTTGGTTGGTCCCAATCTATGAGTTGAGGATGAATGAGGGGAAGTTCTATGAGATTGATGGCAAGTTGTTGGAGGATAGAAGTCCCTAGGAGGGTGTCATCGTCAAAGATATCATCATAGGATCTGATTTCTTTCTCTTCAGGGATATCTTCAATTTTAATGAGGTTGTCCTGGCTATTCAAGAGGGGAACGCTAGTCATGTTGGTGCCCCCAGTTGTGGTATTGAGCCCTTGTATATGTAGGTGAGGGGTATTAAAGCCAAGACCCTGATGTTGTGGGTTTTTGGATGCTGTAATTGGGTCTTTGCTTCCACCTTCTTGTGGTCCTAGACCACCGCCTTG
This sequence comes from Chamaecyparis obtusa, assembly GCA_027943335.1. NCBI lineage: Eukaryota > Viridiplantae > Streptophyta > Pinopsida > Cupressales > Cupressaceae > Chamaecyparis > Chamaecyparis obtusa. The sequence goes on from BSBK01013051.1 coordinate 174,001, forward strand.
ATAGTTCCATTTCTCAGTAGTGTACTTGTGTGATTGTGGGTATTTATCTTTGAAGTAGCCAAGGAGTTGAGTGTCAGGTGGTGGGGGATCTTTGTACAACCACCTATTAATGTTGGGATCCATTTCTTGACTGTTTAATGTGCCATGGGATTCAAAAGTCATAGGTCCCATTCTCTTGATTTCATGATGCTCTTCAATAGGCTTGCTTTGGTGACTCGGGCACCCTTGAGTATGTGGATCACGTGGGAGGGCCCCTACGACAAATGCATCATGTAGGCTATATTCACCACAACCTTGGTTATTGATCTTTACGAAAGAGAGGGTGGAGGTGAGAATGGTTTCAGGATCGCAATGGGATCGGGATGAGCTAGCAATAGAAGTACCAATGTCAGTTCCAAGATAATGAGTGGAGTGAGGGAATGATGCTTCCATTGCACGATAGTATGCGAAGGGTTGGGGATTAGCATGGATGGTAACCTCAGTGCCTTGATGCAAAAATTTGATGCACTGATGGTATGTGGATGGTACAACCTTGATGGAATGAATCCATGGTCAGCCGAGGAGGATATTGAATGGTAGGTCAAGATCAACAACATGACAAATGGTATCTTGTGTTGCTAGGCCTAGCTGAATAGGAAAAGTAATGGTACCTTCAAAGGTATGCTCCAAGTTGTCATAGGCTTTGATAGTGATTACTTCATGTGCTATATCATCCTGGGTGAACCCAATCTACTGAATGAATTTCAAAGTACACAAGTTCAGGGTCAAGCCATTATCTATTCAGACCCGTTTGATGGAAAAGTCTTTGACCATGATGGTGATGCGGAGAGGGAGAGTATGGTCAGGTGCAACATCTAGCATGTTAGATGTTTTGAAGGATAAAGCACAGGCTATAGATAGATGTCCCACAAGGGTCTCAAACTGGGTGGTGTTAATGTCTGTGGGGACATGTCCTTCTTTGAGAGCTTGGTCAAGGATCTCCTGATGGAGAGGTGAAGTGCAGAGAAGGTCCAAGATGGATATTTGGGCTGGTGTGTTCCAAAGATGTTCTATGAGGTTATACTATGCATTGTGTGCATTTTGTACTGGCCTTGGATGGGCACTAGCAACAGTGATCCGGCCTCTATGGGTAATAACAACACATTGATGATCCACTCCTCTGACATGGATGGCATTGACTATGGGCTCAACTTGGGTTATACGTCCAAAAAATTTATCATAATTGATGTAGGCAGTAGTGTGATCTTCTTGCTTTCCCTTGCCATGATTCTAGGAATGATTGGTATTAGTTTGGTTGTTCCCAGCATTGTGTTGTGGGAACACATTTTGATAAATTTGCAAATTGGCATTTGGCGAGGCTTGAGCAGGTGTATCTACTTGGATCTCCTTTTGATCAATGAGATCTTGGATATAGTTTTTGAGTCTCATGCACTTTAGGGTAGTGTGTCCTTTAACATGATGATAATCATAGTACTCATGATCTTTGTACCAATCGGGCTTGGGAGTGGTATCATCAATTGGCTAGATTGGTGGAAATATGATTAGGTTGGCCTTGGCCATTCGGTGAAAGATAACATCCAAAGGTTCACCTAGCAATGTGAAGGTCTTCCTTAGATTGTTCTGAGCTTTGGGCTTGTGTTGTTTGGGAGCAATGTTAACGGCATTGACCTGATTGTTTGGATTACCTTGATGAGCTTGATGGTCTTGCTGTTGATAATTCTACTGATTATTCTGAGAATGATATTATTGTGTGGATTGCTGATGGACTTGAGGAGGTTTCTGATAGATGGGTGCTTATTGTTGTTGGTATGCAGGAGTTGATGGAGGACTAGCCATGACAAATTGGACATGCTTGGTATCAGTGGCTCCATTAGTAACAATGTTCTTGTTATGATTCCAATAATGGGATTTATCATTGCTGGGTTTTTGGGCATCATTTTTGAAGTGTCAGATCGTGCCTTCATCTAGGAGGGCCTTTTCAATACCTATCCCCTTGCTCTTGATATCTTGATAGGTTTGAAGATAATTCATCCTCATGAAGTGGGATAGCTTAGGATGCAGATTATCAATAAAGATTTTGGTCAAATGTTTTTCAGGTGGCTGGTATGATAACCTAGTGGTAAGGTTATGTCATCATTGCAAGTATTCTGATAGGCTTTCTCCTTCTTTTTGTTTTGAGTTGCAGAGATCTAACAAGGTCAACTCATTCTCAACATTATGGTCATAGTGGGAAATGAACTTCTTAGAAAGTTTAGCAAAGGTCATGATAGTCCCACATGGTATTTTGTAGAACCATTCAACAACAGTTCCTCCCAAGCTTTTGGGGAATAGTCGTAAGAGATAGTTATCATTGTAAGCCACTTCTTGGCACACCATATAGAATTCTTTAATATGGTTGACTGGATCTCCTTTCCCCTGATATTTATCAAATTTAGATGTCTCAAAGTGCTTGGGGAAAGGTATAGTGGCAATGGATTGGTCAAATGGATAAGGACACACCTCCTCAAACTTGTAGGTTTTGTTCTCAGTACCAGTTTGAAGCTCCTTAAGAGCATTCTTCATGGCTTCCCACTCGGAACTCATCAGTGTTTGAGTGGGTGCTCCCATTTGAGATGGGTATTGTAGAGTGGGATATGGAGATGATCTAGTGGGATAGGTGGATTGGAGGGGATTTTGGAGCAATGTTTTCTGGGGATATTGTTGATGCAGCACAGGGGGATATTGCAGTGGAGGATATGAGACTTCTTGCTGGTGTTGTGGGATGATGGGGATTTGCTACTGTAACTGATAGGAGGAAACTTGTTGCTGTCGGGGAATGATGGAGGTTTTTTGCTATGACTAGAAGTATGGTTTCTGTGGGGGTGGCTGGTGGAATGATGCAGCTTGTTGATAAGATGGTCCTTGCTGAACTTGGCTTTATGGTTAATAGATATAGGTTAGGTGCATTCCCGCATTGCTTAAGGGTGGAACTGATGTAGGGAAGCTTGAAGCAAAGGGTGGCTGGAAAAGATAACTTGCGAAATGGGAGGAACTTTTCTGCTGAGGTGGAGGAATTTTCTGAAAAGCACTGGGTGTTGGGAATGGATAGCTTGTGAAGGATGAAGCTGGTGGAGGTTGAGATGGTTACTATTGTGCTACTTGTGAGAAGGTGGCTTGTTGGTTTGCAAACACGAATGTAGGAGAGTGAGTTGGTATTCCAAATGTTTTCATGTCTTCTTGAGTGAGACCCCAATGAGAACCAGTGTGAGGTGGGAATTGTGCTATAGTGGATGCCTAGAAGGTAGATGTAATGAGAGTTTGGGATATGAATGGTGGATTGGAAAAACCCATGGAAGGCATTCCTATGGTGAAGGAATTTTGTTGGGCTTGTGCCTGGGTAGATGCTTGCTGGGGGGAGAATGAAGAGCACGCTTGTGTTCCCCATGAAAAAGGTGATGTGGAAGTTTGCTGATTTTGAAAGGGGAATGATTGCGCTGCCCCTGGAGTAGATGATGTAGAGGTTTGCTGGGTGAAAGAGGGAAACAATTGCGTTGACCCATAAAATGATGGTGTGGATGCTGAAGCTTGGGAATTGAAAGGAAAATATGATTGCATCCCTCCTAGCACAAAAGGTGTGGATATGGAAGCTTGTGAAGTGAAGGGGAAGGATGATTGCATCCCTCTCGGAGTGAAAGGTGCTTCTTGGCCTATGGAAGATGGTGGAACTTCTTGTGCAAAGGTTTGTGTAAGAGGTGGGAGTTGATTCTATAACAAGCGTTAGATTTGTGCAAGAGCTTGGGCAGCCATAGTGGATGATGAAGTACCTATGATAGGGAATGGAGCAGATGGTGTTATAGCTTGTGTTAAGGGACTTGCAGAAGAAGGGGAATGGTGGAGGTTTCTTGAAAGGTTGGATCAAGGAATGGTTGGATGAATGGAGAGTATACTTGTGCTACGATTTGGATAGTACTTATGGGAATGCGAGGATGGAGATATGGTGGAATGAAAGTATGTGCTTGTGCAAAGTTAGTGAACATGCTTTGCTGGTTTTGGGCCATGAGTGCATTAACTACTAGTGGATTCTCTAGATGATTCACAAATGTTTCTATTGCCAGAGGAGCTGAGGGGATATTGGGATCATCCCATGTATTTCCAGTTTGTATTTGGGGATCATAGGCTATCATCACGCTGGTAAAAATGTTGGGATCAGATGAACTGGTGATTGGATAAGGATTCATGTTCCTTCTTTTTCTAGATCTGGATCTTGTCTCGATAGGCATGGAGATGCAGATGCTAGATGGATGCAAGATATTTCCTAAAGACTCTAAAGAATAATGGATGCAAGCTTAAGGAACTTCTAAGGATGATGAAATTTCTATAATGCAAGGATTGGTGAGATGCTTGGATATGAATCAAAGATGGTGGAATATTTGATGGAAGATGGTGATAGATTGGTAAAAAAGCTTGACGATGATGGAGGCTTGATGGGATGCTCTAATTTGGGTGAAGATTGGGTGGAGGATTGGTGGGATGCTGGTGGAAGATTACTAAGTGTCAACAATGAGCTGCTATTTTTCCTGATGGAGGATCAGTGATAGGATTTGGTCAACCTAGGATAGACTAACGATCTTCAGTCAACTGGATTCTTATCAATACAAGAAAATCTCTTGCTCGAGATGATGAGGCTATGCAAGGACAAGTTGGATTTCCTTTAGACAATGCTCTATCAAAAAGGGGATGATATATGATTTAGGATAAGTGATGGAAACAACTCAAAGGTTTTGAACACTAAGTTCTTATGGATTTGGATCTCTAGATTTTGGTGCAAAGGATGGTGGACTCTGTTTTGGATAATGGATGCTAGATTTGGATCAAGGATTTGGGATTCTGATTGTGGATTGCTGATGGAAAGATGGTGAAGGATGATGGAATAATGCTCTTTCTAAAAGGATGATGCAAATGTAACGGGGATGGATGATCTATGATGCTGCTAGGAAGATGATGATGAATTCAACTAAGGACTCTAGAATGCAACTAAGGATTTGGTGATGATGCTAAGATGAAACTAGGATGATACTAGGATGAAGGACTATCGAGATAGGATTTTGAGATCTGAAGGTAGAACGGGACATGCAAAAGATCTAGCTAATCTTCTCTTTCAAGTTTGACGTAGCGACGGTTTACTCAGAATCAGTAGGCAAACTATTTGACTCTTGCATTATAGCCAATATTATCAAGCCTTTCTTGATATTTTTCTTCTGCTTGGGTTGCTTGGATAGAGGATTGATGGCTCTTAAGGTTTCTTTCTGCATCTTTCTTCGCTTGATAATCTTTGGATTTGGGCAACTTAGCTTTCGGATGTTTGATCAAATTTGGCATAACTTTGGGGAAATTCCTGATAGTTGGTTTGAGACAAAAAGGCCTTTTGGATATTTGATTTTTGCAAGACTTTCTAAGTATCAAGTTTGTAGGTTGATTCAATGTTTTCCAATGGCAAAGGATAGATAAACAAGACTTTTGGAAAAGCAATCTCCACAAGGGACAAAGAAACCTTGCGGGATAAAAATAGGATAACTGACTTTGATAAAGCTTTGAAAGTGTATGTTCCAACAAAGTTTTCACGAAGTATTTGACTGTTATGCACTTCAAGCAGATCTACCTAAGGAAGGTGAGTATCAAAATCGCTTGCCCACAGCTTGGTACCCCCTAAAAGGGAATACAAATGGTGAGTAATCTTGAGGCGACCCGGTAAACCCTTTGGAATTGGTCCTTGCATAGGGATTTTGATACTTTTAGATGCAAATAGGGTAGCCTCTATTTTATCAGGTTTTTAATAGTTCCGTGGAGTCTCCATACCTAGTTATGTTGACCACCTGTGACTCACTTAAGAGCCTAGCCAACAACACTGGGGGAGGAATATTTACCTTCCCCAGACATTTGCATTTGGCACAAAATGCCCGTGGATTAGGAGATATAAGTGAGTACTTTTTGCCTTCACTTTATCTATATATCAGTCGGGGGGAGACCGGTTTGAGGTCGTTCTCCGAGGAGGAAGCTCTTTTCTCCCTAGACAGGCCTCGCTAAAAGTAGAACAAGTGAACTTGTCCAAGTTCAAATGTTCTACGTTGCTTACTTTAACAAGGATTTAAAAAATGAAAGCTCCTAGATGCACATCAAGAAAGTTGTTTTTTTTCCCAAATTGATTAAGTGATGTTTGAATTTGAATAACTGAAGACACAAGTGTTTAGATTTTGAGTTGTTCTTTCTCCAAAAAGTAAGCGATTTGAGCAATTGCAAGTTCTTTCTTTGATCATTCAAGATTGAGATTGGCATGTTGTTTTAAGAACTTTGAAGTTCTTTGTTTTGATCCTTTAAGGCATTCAAGATTTGATTATGTGTTTTCTTGAACTGAAAAGGAAGGAATAGAGATTTTTTTCTTTTAAGGAATTCAAGAGTGCGTTTGATTTTCAAAATGACAATGACTCTTAGGACTTAGCTTCATTCCTTTAGTTTCATTCAAGATTTGTTTTGACCTTTGCTTTGATTTTTTTAGCTCCAAAAGACAAGTTCCTAATTTAGCTTTGATGCGTGAAATTTGAAAAAGAAGGCAATCAAGATTTTTGCAAAATGAAGTTAGTTTTTCAATAAAAATAAAGTTTTTTAGGATTGATTTTAGGAACTTTTGCATGCACTTTTAGGATTGATTTTAAATGTTTTTAGAAATGAGATGCAAATTTGAGGTTCTCTTTTTTCTTTTTTTTTTAGTACCCCAAACTTGAAATATTCCTAATTTTTGCATGAATGCATCTAAAACCTTGATGTTGCAAGGATGAAAATGTTTTGATTGATTTTTCTTGTTTGTTAGAACAAATTTTGCAAATTTTAGTCCTTAACACATTCAAGAATGATTTGGGGGTTCATTTTAAGCACTAAAACAAGGTGTGTATGATTTTGCTTCCTTATGGATTATTATTATTTTTTGAGAAAAAATTGGCCAAGATCCCACAAGAGGGAGAAGAAGTAGACAAAATAGAAGAAGAATAAAGACAAGAAGAGGAAGAAGAATTTGAAGTGCTTCGTCCACCTATAAGCTTGAAAATTTTGAAAACACTCCAAAATCCATCAGAATGTTTGCAAAGAATCAGTGAACTGGGTCCCACCAGGTGTGCCAGAATGTAGACAAGGCTTTTCAGGATACCTATATCTATTTTGAAAGGCTCAAATCAATCAACATTAAGATTTTAATCTAACATGAAACCAATCCAAAACAAGGAAACTCTAAGCTAAGCCACCTCAGATTGAGCTAAAACAGGTGCACCCAAGCACTGTTTGATTTGCTCTTGCTCAAGGGGATGTGGGTATGCTCTCTAAGCACTTGGAGCATATTCTAATGCATGCTAAGATGGATTGAGATTCATGAACACCCCAAAAATGACACAATATGGGTAGAACACCCAAAATTGCCCCTAAGGCTTCAATAACTCAAGATTTATGCAACTAGTATGATTAAGTAGATTTTAGAACCCAAAATAGATGTGAGAATGATGCATAAACAAGAATTAAACTAAGTTAATCCATTAGTTCTATGCTAAGATGTGAGCTAAAAATGTTTGAAAATGATTAAAACTAACAATTAGTATGAAAGCTAAATGATTTAGAGCTATTCTAGCATTATAACATTGCTTGAAATAAAAGGTGAATGGGTATTTTGCTCTTAGAAATGAGGAGTATTTATACGCTTTAGGAAGGAGGAATGAGTGGCCAGGATCAAAATCCTTAAGAGAGGCCAAGATTCATTCAAAGGGGAGCACATGGATTGTGCTAGTTCAGGGCCACCTCCTTGTGACAAGTGTCACAAGGGCATTGGGTTGAAATATGGGAGGGATGTGCACAATTCGGGAAATGTTCTTAATGTCAAAGGGTGTAAGAAAGGGGTGAGGGGATTCTTAAATGCATCATAAATGTATGTAAGAGGGATAAGGAGGCTTTAAATGCATTTAATGCATGTAAGAGAAGTTTCTAGAAATTTGTTGACTTTGGGTTAAGCTTAGGAGTTGGCTAACCTTGTTTAGGGAATGTGACAAGGTTAGGGGGGGGATTAGGATTAGGATTAGGATTAGGATTAGGGGGACAAGGATAAAGACTTTCTAGAAGAGTCTAGAACTTCCTTAGGATAAATATGGATTTTAGGAAATAAATAAAAATTTATTTATTTCCATGGTTTAGGTTTGAGAATATTTATTAAAAATGAATTTAATAAATATGAGGATTAAATATTTAATCTTAATTAAATATTTTGAGTTGGGATTAGGGTTAGGAAATGATGGGATTAGTCTTTAATCGAAATTAAAGAAGGATTAGAAGATTCTAAAAGAGGTTAGTGGTCTTAAGGAAAATGGCCAAGTTTTGGGCAAAAAATAAATAAATAATTTATTTTGGGATTTTTGGTCAATTTATTAATTAAATAATTAATAAATAAGGAGATAATGTTTAAATAAGATTTAAACATTTTTGGGAGGGATTCCTTAATTAAATATTTTTAATTAAGGTAAAGGGATTTAATGACATAAAAATTAATTAATTATATAAATAATTAATTAATTAACAAATGATGATGTCATCAGGGATTTTTCAGAAAATAAAAATACTTTATTTTCTAAAGGATTTTTAGGTGTCTACAGTATCATTGTTTTAATCTTCTTGGATCTTGTCTATAAGATCTTATTTCTAATTTCTTGAAGCTTCCAGTTGTTCCTTTAATTTCCTGATGAAACCTTCTGCTCTTCTCAATTTGAATTTTAGTGTACCATTCTCAACCTTCTCTTTGTCTAGATCTTCAAGTGTTGCTTCAAAGTTCTCTTGCAAACTTTTTGAATCCATTCTAATCTCCCTTAAGTTGTTAGGATTTCTCCCCAAAGGCCAATAGCTCTGATACCAATTGTTAGGATTAGGTAATACTGAGGGGGTGTAAATTAGTATTACTGAACTTAGAACAAACTTCAAGAAATTATAAATAAACCATAACACTGCTAAAATGAAAAGAATAATAAAACATAACACATAACTCATGACACCATGATTTTTTCTCAAGGAAACCCTAGCCAAGGGAAAAGCCCGGTGGGCATGGTACCCACAACTATGGACTAAAATATTGTATCCATGTTAGGAGTTGATTATTACATAATAAATTTATTTGCTAGAGGATTACAAAACCTTTTTAGGGGTATACAAAACACCTGGTTAAAGGTGGTGAGCAAACTCCTCTTACAATCAAAAACTATTACAAAGAGTTCTCCAAAATGTGAACAATACAAGCACTTATCTTTCTCAGATAGTTCCAGTTATAGCTCTATCTCTTACTGATCTCACATCTGATCTTTGCTCTTAGGTTCACAACCTTGCTTCATCATCATAATCACAATACCTATCACTTTCAAAAAGTACTCTATACTTATACAAAAACTACTATCCAGTTAGCTTTACAAATACCATACAAAACATAATAATTAATTATGTAATGGGTAAGCATGAAGTCAACGATCATATATTACCCAAGTGTCAGCAATATACTCAATTCACCTTACTTAGCACGTTACCATATCTTCTAACCTTGCCTTAATCTTCACAACTGCTCATATGCCCTGTTATATTGAATCTTTATCTTCACATACCTTCAGATCATTGAATCTCACTGATCTGATCACCGAAACTCATGTGCTCTTAAATAAAGCATATAAATATCCCAAAATACCTTATGTTGAATTCGCAAGCCATAATACCTCATACATTTCCATCGCTAACCAAAATTGTAACATTGTACCTTGTTACCCTAATTCTGGACTTAGTCATTTTCATGACTATGACTCCAGTATTGAACCTCTCATCATGCGATCACTCCAGAACAAGTGTTGCCATGAATGACAACTCTTAAGTTATCCCTAGTCTTCCACAACATCACATCCCAATAGGGGTATTACAAGAAAGGCACTAAATAAAATACCTATAAATATCTAAATTTTTTTATGCATTCCCTTTTTTCACCAACCATCCTAAATAAACCATTTTTCATAGTGAAACACTTCTTCTCAATAGACTCTTTGATTATGTAGTAATCTACAAGATATTGTAGAAATATTCTTTCGACAACCTTTACCAATTCCACTGGTAGAACACTTGATACATCATAAAAAATGATATTCTTACTAATCAAGTGATTAGTCAATATATTTTCAATCTCTATTCTACTCACCGAAGAGAAACTAGACCATAAATCACCAAATTTTCAAAACTCTCCATCTTCTAACTGTTGGAAACTACAATTGAAGAAATTGTTGTATAGTCATTGATGTCAAACCTTAACTGGTAAGATAGTTGCTATCTAAGAAAGTACTATATCTATTGATTGATGAGAAGGATTAGAGTAGGGGTGATAACAATAGAACCTAGAGAAAGGTTGAGTTATTTGATACTACAATAAGTACTTGATTATGTGGCACAATGATAAGATAATGTATTGTTTGTCTAAGTAAGAAGCAAGATTGAACACGTAGGCTTAACCGAGAAAAACTGAAGAAATTCAATTTAAGTTGAGCGATGTTAGTGTCGACCGAGAGACAGTAAATGCTAAGTAAATTCAGTGGTGACCAAACATGAGTTTATTGCCGAGTGACAGTATTAGCTGAGAAAGAAAATTTGAAGAGACGACCAAGCTATGTAGTGATGACCAAGAAGTTGAACACAATATTGACCGAGCATTAGTAATTTACATTTGAGGAAGAATTTAGATTCCTAGCCGACTTTGTTTGAATTCTTGGAGTATGTAAATCGTGTTGACTTTATTAAGTAGGTGTATGGAGAATTTAATGCATGGTAAACTATTTTATTGTGGATTCAATAAGGAGATTGAAGATGTTTCTATAAGGATGGATGAAGAACTTAAATGATGGAAAGATTCAATGAATCTGACCTAAACCTAGGATCTACAGAGGAGATCAAGTGGCAAAAGATGGATCTATGATTGAAGAGGTATAAAGGAGAACCTAAGTATGAGGTTAAAGAAGTAAGTTGAAGTTGTTGATGTCACTGACTGATAAGTCTAAGCAGAAAGGCTGAAGGTGAAGGAGTTGATCAGAGTTGTGATTTCTTGAAGTGAATTCCGAGTAGATTAGTGATGTAGATTGAAATAGTACTTAGTCAATAAGTAACATATATGTGTGAATTGGATCTATTATTTTCAAAGTGAGTTGTATATTTTTCAGATCATATACTACTACTACTTTCTAACCATTATATTAGTATAAATCCTTTAATCAAGGTTGACATAATAATCATTGTTTAAATCCTTTGAACAAGGTTGCATTCTAATGGAATGTACTTAAGTCCTCCAACAAGGCACACTCCTAACAGGGTGGTTGAAATCCTTTAACAAGGTCACACCTAGCAGTGTGTTTGTAAACCTTTAACAGGGTTGGCTTTTCACAGAGCTCACTTCAGAAGAGTGAAAATATTAGTAACACGTTACAAATTGGTTTTTCCAAATTGGGTTTCCACTATAAATCCTAGTGTCATACTTGTGTGAATGTTTTAGTGTGAAAATTTCTATGTTTTACAAGCTAAATATTGTTGGATAGGGGACTGCATGTTTTATGTTTTTGGTATACATTCTTTAGTGACTGAGTAATGTTGGTGACTAAATATGAGATTTTTGAAGTGTTTAGAAGTTGAATTGATACATTTGGGCCTGAGAACAACTGATTCACCCCCCCTCTCTATTGTTCTAAATCATATTAATAATTTGTATCAGAGCTGTTGGTGCTTACAAAGAATAATTTTAAAGGTACTTGAAGCAAATGATCAAGATGTATAAAAAGGAGGTACTGAAGTTGAATAAGGAGAACTTCCCTGCATGGTAGAGTCTAATGAAACTACATCTAGCTAGTATTGGTGACTCAACAAAATATTATATTGAACATGATTATGTTGTACCTATTGCACCCTTGACTACCAAGGAGATGAGAGATAAACAAGAACACAACCAAGCAATGTTGGAGATTGCATCTTCCTTAAGCCATCCTGAATTTGAAGACATTAAAGATTGCATAAATGTAAATAAAATGTGGGACACTCTTGCAAATATCAATAGAGTTGACACAAATGTACTAAGGGCAAAAATTGAAAGCCTGAGAGGTAAGTTTGATGAAATAAAAATGAAAGAAGGTGAAAATATTGCTCAATATTGTGGTAGAATCAAGGATGTAGTAAATGCTAATAGAGGAGCTAAAGGAAATATTGATGATGAGACTGTTATTGGAAAGGTATTGAGAGATTTTCTTCCTATATATGCCATCAGAATTTCAGCAATTCAAGAATCTAGATGTAATCCTGGTAATGTTCTAACTCTAGAAAGTCTTTTTGGTAAGCTTATTGCTTTTGAGCTTTCTAACTATGATAACTACATTGTTGCTAATGTTGAATCTGCATTCAAGTCACAAATAGTTTTGCATAAGTCTAAGAGGGAAAAAGAAAAATGTATTAGTGATAGTGACACTTATGATGAGGAACTAGAGAATCTTGAAGGTCTTATGGCTAGAAGATTGAAAAGAGGAAAAGGAAAATATAGAGGTAAACTTCCTATCATATGTTTTTCATGTAACAAAGTTGGCCATATAGCTGCAGTATGTCCTGAAAGGAATGACAAGGATGAAGAAAGAGAAAGAAAGTACAAGGATAAGAGAGAAAACAAAGGTTATCAAAGGTACAAGGACTACAAGGATAAAGGTAAGAAATCTTTCTATATTGCTGAAGAAGAAATTGACACTAATAATGATGATTTTGAAATTGAAGTAGTTTATGTTACTATGAAAGATGATTCTGATGAAGATGAGAAAATTGAACTTGTTTCTTATGTGAGAAAAGGGGATAAATAGATTATTGCTAGTGGTTGCTCACATCACATGACTGTTGATAAAAGTAAATTTGATACCCTAGATCATTACAAAGGTAGAAGTATTAATTTTGGTAATGATGCACCATGTCCTGTAAAGGATAAAGGATTAATTAAGCTAACTAATTAGATCACTTATGAAAATGCTTATTGGGTTGAAGGTCTTAACTATAATTTTCTAAGTGTTTCACAACTTAATAGCACTAGTTACGAGTGAAATTTCATCATAGAAAGGCTAAAATATTTGATGCCACTTGTGAAGTAATTGGAACTAGAGAACAAATAAGAGGTAATTTGTCCTATCTAGATCTATCTAAAGAGACATGCTTGATTGCATAATTTGATGATGTATGGTTATGGCATAAGAGGCTATGCCATGTTAACTTTGACAATCTGGTAAATATTAGTAAAAAGAAAAAAGTTAGAGGTTTTCCGAGATTGAAGAAACCTGATGATGTGATGTGCAAAGAATGCCAGTTGGGTAAAATGACAAAGTCTAGTTTCAAGAGAAAAAATTTTACTTCTCAAAATGTCTTGGATCTGGTTCATACTAACCTTTGTGGACCTATGGGTGTACAAAGCTATTGTGGTTCTAAATACTTTATTCTGTTTGTCGATGATTACTCTAGGATAATGATTGCAATGTTTTTAAAAGAAAAATCTGATGCATTTCAACTGTTTAAGTGGTATTTGGCTAAGGTTGAAAAAGAAATAGGTAGAAACTTGAAATGTTTGAGATCTGACCGAGGTGGCGAGTTTATATCAAATGAGTTCAATTTGTTCTACAACAATAGAGGAATCAAGAGATAGATATCTGCACTTAGAAAACCTCCACAAAATGGTATAGCTGAGAGTAGAAATAAATCTATCATGGATTGTGCAAGGACACTAATGATTGAGAAAAATATTGCACAAAAGTACTAGAAAGAAGTTGTAAGTAGAGTTTTTTATACCTTAAATAGAGTACAAATAAAAAAAGGTACAAATGTTACACCTTATGAATTATGGCATGGTTATGTACCTAATGTAAAGTAATTTAGAATCTTTGGGAGAAAATGCTATATATTGAAAGATAATAGGAATGGAGAGTTGTCGCAAAAACTGATGAGGGCATATTCCTAGGTTATTCCACAAAAAGTAAAGCTTACAAGTGTTTGAACTCTAACACTAACAAAATTGTGGAAAGTGCAAATGTGAAAGTTGATGAATATGCAAAGAAAAATGAATAGGAGGATGTTGCCGACCATCAGGAAGAAGTTGTCAAGCTATCAGAAGTTGAATATGATAATCTTATTGATGAACCTAAAGAGCAATGAGAAAAGAAATCTGAACCTACATTGGCATAGTATGTAAGAAGACATCATAAACCTGAGCAAATAATTGGAGATAAAGAAATTGGAGTTCTGACCAGAAGTAAGTTGAAAGATCCTGCATGTTTATTGTGTGAATTTGACCCTAAAACAATAAGGGAGGCATTAGAAAATGAAGATTGGATTCAAGCTATGAATGAGGAAATAGACCGAATAGAAAAGAATGATACCTCGACTCTGGTGTCTAGACCAAAAAAAAAAATGTCATTGGAACAAAATGGGTATTCAAAAACAAGCTTAATGAACATGGACAAATCACAAGGAACAAGGCAAGGCTGGTATGTAAGGGCTATGCACAAGAAGAAGGAATATACTATGGGGAGACATTTGCCCCTGTAGCAAGATTAGAAGGAGTGAGAACTCTACTTGCATATAATGCTTACAAAAATTTCAAGGTATACCAAATGGATGTCAAGTCTTCATTTTTGAATGGTATATTAGAAGAAGAAGTGTACATTGAATAACCTAAAGTATTTGTTGATCCAAACAAGAGAAATATGGTGTGAAAGATAAACAAAGCACTTTATGGATTAAAGCAAGCCCCTAGAGCATGGTATGAGAGGCTGAATAATTACTTAATACAGATTGGATTCTTAAGGAAAAATGAAAACAACAATCTGCACATGAAATGTGAAGAAGGTAAAGGGATTTTGTTAGCTAAATTTTGTGCAGATGATATCATATTTGGAGGACAAGATGCCCTGTGTAAGAAATTTTCAAATGAAATGAAAATTGAGTTTAAGATGTCTATGTTTGGTGAGATGAAATTCTTTGTTGGTTTACAAGTTTATCAGATGGAAAAAGGTATTTTTATCACTCAATCTAAATATGTCAAAGAGATATTGAAAAATTTTGGTATGGAGGATTCAAGACCAGTAAGTACTCCCATAGCTACTAGACAGAAGCTATCTAAAAATGATGATACTGCTGAAGTAAACTAAACCCTATATAGATCCATGATTGGAAAGTTGCAATATGTTGTTCATAGTAGACCAAATATAGCTCTAGTAGTTGGGATTGTGGAAAGATTCTCTACCAATCCTAAGGAAAGTTGTATGATATATGTGAAGAGAACAATGAGATATCTAAAAGGGACAAAAGACTATGGATTGTACTACAAGAAATGTGAGAAATTTGAACTTAGAGTCTACACTGATGTAGATTGGGTAGGAAATATTGATGATATAAAAAGTACTAGTGGTGGAGATTTCTTTCTTGGATAGAGATTAGTCTCCTGGACAAGCAAGAAACAAAATCTTATTTCCCAATCTACATCTGAAGCTGAGTATGTAGCAATTTTAGTGAACTATTCAAATCTAGTATGGATAAAGAAATTGTTAAAAGGCATGAAAGAGGAGATCACCAAACCAGTTGTCATATATTATGACAACACAAGTGCTATCAACATATCAAAGAATCTAGTGATGCACACAAAGGCCAAACATATTGCTATCAAATATCATTACTTGAGGGAACTGGTACAAGATAAAGAAGTGAGAATGGAATATGTGAATACAAAGGAACATCTAGCATTCATATTCACAAAAGCTTTACCTAATGATGCTCATGAATATCTTAGAGGTAAATTAGGGGTGCTTCCCCTAATTGAGGATGCCTAGTCAATCTAGGAGCACTGTATCAAATGTACTGCACAGAGTATTTGACAAATTGATGTAGAAAAGGTCACACTTTAGGAGAGGCCTAGAGTTGTGAAAAGTACATAAAAGATGATAAATAGTCATAAGCAAGATGACAGAGGGAGAAATATTATTACTAAACTAACAAGCTAACATCTACATTTGAAAGATGCAAGTTCTAGATGTTTTTTTGGTATTGTTGTCAAAGAGGGAGAGATTCAGAGATGAAAACACATAAAAGAGAAGGGAGAGATTCAGAGATAAAAGAAAGATGGAGAGAATTCAGAATCACAAAAAAGAGACACAAAAAAGATTCGAAGGGAGTAACTTTGTGGATGATCAAGCAAGGCTAAGTGATTGTGATTCAGAATCAGAATGAAGCTAAGGATATTACAAATATTTCTGATGCAATGACAAAGTTTTGGATTGATTGGTGAATCATGTGTTATTCATATGGTGTTGCCATCAATGCCAAAGAGGGAGATTCTTGGAAACTGCAATTGAAGCAATTATTGTATTGTCATTGATGTCTAATCTTAACTTGTAAGATAGTTGCTATCTAATAAAGTACTATATCTATTGATTGATGAGAAGGATTAGAGTAGGGGTGATAACAATAGAACCTAGAGAAAGGTTGAGTTATTTGATACTACAATGAGTACTTGATTATGTGGCACAATGATAAGATAATGTGTTGTTTATCTAAGTAAGAAGAAAGATTGAATAAGTAGGCTTAACTGAGAAAAAGTGAAGAAATTCATTTTAAGCTGAGTGATGTTAGTGTCGACTAAGAGACAGTATATGCTGAGTAAATTCAGTGGTGATCAAACATCAGTTTATTACCGAGTGACAATATTAGCTGAGCAAGAAAATTTGAAGAGACGACCACGCTATGTAGTGATGACCAAGAAGTTGAACATAGTATTGACCAAGCATCAGTAATTTACATTTGAGGAAGAATTCAAATTCCTAGCTGACTTTGTTTGAATTCTTGGATTATGTAAATCATGTTGACTTTATTAATTAAGTGTATGGAGAATTTAATGCATGGTAAACCATTTTATTGTGGATTCAATAAGGAGATTGAAGATGTTTCTAGAAGGATGGATGAAGAACTTAAACGATGGAAGGATTCGATGAATCCAATCAAAACTTAAGATCTACAAAAGAGATCAATTGGTAAAAGATAGATCTACCTATTGAAGAGGTATAAAGGAAAACCTAAGTAGAAATGCTGAAGGTGAAGGAGTTGATCAGAATTGTGATTCCTTGAAGCAAATTCCCAGAAGATCAATGATGGAGATGGAAATGGTACTCAGTTAGTAAGCCAGTTGATGCAAGAGCATCCTAGGTGTAAGAGCAATCTTGCATCACCCAAAAATATTTCTGGTTTCTTTTCAATAAGGGTTATCTTGTGCAGAGCTACTATTTTTAGAAAGTTACTAATTTTTGTAAGTTTTTCGTTCAAGCTCAGAATGGTCTTTTATTCTTCTCTGGAGGTTCATTTTGGTTGTATTAGCCTACCAATAAAGTATCATTTCCAGATCAAGTCTAGTTTTCAAGATATTAAAATTTTTTGGTATTTGTAGTAGGGTACAGAAACTTCAAACTCATTTTTAAAGGCTTTAGAGGCCCAGGATGAGGTCAAAACTTTGGCTGAATGAAGCTTTCTTAATTTAGGTGTTTTAGAATGCTTCGTGCCCTTTCCAAAATGGGGTCATAATTGTAAATCAGGTCAACAAGTGATGACTTATGGTCTCCGGAAGTTGGGCCACCTAAAATGGCAGAAAATAAATGTCCTTCAAAATTTCTTTTTGGGTTTCAAAAGTTGTTTTGAGTCGAATTTGATGTAATAAAATGAAAAATTAAAATAATTCTAGGGTTGGTAGGCCTTAATGGCTAAATTTCTAGAACCGTCCCAGGCAGTGGAAAATTGCCTATATAAGGAAGGCCCGTAGTGTTGTCTAGGGAATTTGGGAGTAGTGGGAGTAGTTCTGGATAATAATTCAAGGCTTTGTCCTACAGAATATTGTAAGGGAAAATGCCCATGTGGCTTTGCATATTGTAATTTTGAAATTTGTAATTCCACATTTGTGGAGATAATAAGAAGCCCATTTTCTATTCTTGCAAATTGTCATTGTTTCTTTATTTCTGTTATGTGTTTGTGGCATTAAGGGGAGCACCCTTCATCAAGTGGTATCAAAGCAGGAATTCCTAAGTGTGTAAATAGATCACTGACTGTGAGGTAGTTTGTACCAAGACCTTGGTTAGGGTTTCAACGAGCATCACAAAAATGCCTCCATGAAAGGAACGTGGCAGAAGAGCTGGTTGTATGACACCTGAGGTTGGAGCACTCCAGAGAAAAGTGTCAGCATTGCAAGAAGAGATTCATAGAGGAATGAATCTTAATGTCAGAGATGAAAGCAAGGATGAAGTTGAAGAAGGAAATTTTGATCAAGAAGGAGAAGGAAAAATTATGAACTGGGAGGAAGAAAGACTTTTTTGCGCCATTTCCAAGATCGGGAAAAGACCTAAGATTGAGGTTCCTACATTTTAGTAAATCTTAACCTAGAGGAGTTGATTGACTGGATCAATGAATTAGAAGAATATTTTGAGTATGAAGACATAGAGGATCCTGATCGGGTCAAGTTTGTAAATGCCAGACTAAAGGGTCATGTGAAGATCTGGTGGGAAGAGATTCAATTGGAGTGAAATGGAAGAGGAAATGATAAAATCACAAGATGGGATCGAATGGTGGATAAATTGAAGTGAAAGTTCATTCATGTTGATTATGAGCTTGTCCTACTAAAGAAAATGAAAAATTTGAAGCAAGCAGGAAGATCTGTTAAAAATATACGAAGGAGTTCTATTAAATCCTCATCAGAATAGGCCATGTGAAAGATGATAAGGAGAAAGTTGTCTACTACCTTAATGGGTTAAGGCTGAGCATCGAGAGGAGTTGAATTTGGTTCTTATGAACAGTATTGAAGAGGCATACCAATTTTCTCTAAAAGTAGAGAAAAATTGAACAAGAAGTTTGAGAGAAAACAAATGGAAGAGGTTGTGGTGAAAGATCTGGTGGATAGTCATATGGAGGCCAAAATGAAGATCTAAAAAAGAAGGATGAGGCCAGTAGTAATCAAAATCATAGAGGAAACAATTCCAATCATTTTCATAATCAGAATAATAGAGATCAAAGAGAAAGAGGAAGATGATAAGGTTCAGGAAGAGGAGACTTCCATGGAACACTGTTTTCACTATGGAGAAGAAGGTCATAGAGCATATGAATGTCCTCAATGCCAAGGAAGGTAGATAGGAGAACTGAAGGCTAGGCTAGAGTTGCAAATGTAGATGAAGATTCTAGATCATCACATTCTGAAGATGCTAAAAGAGGAGAAACGCTAATTAACAGAAGATTCCTATTGAGTGGTGAAAATGAACCTGAGCAAAGGAGGAGCCTATTTCGCACTAGGTGCAAGTGTGAGGGTAAGTATTGTTATGTGATTGTTGATAGTAGAAGCACTGGCAATCTTGTGTCAGAAGAGATGGTCACAAAGTTGAAGCTCAAGAGATAGAAACACCCACATCCATATCAGATCTCCTGGGTGTAGGATGACCACAAGGTCATGGTCAATGAACAATGCCTAGTGAAGTTCAAGATTGGTGGATGCCATGATGAGGTACTCTGTGATATCATATCTATGGATGCATGTCATATGTTTTTGGGGTAGACCATGCTAGTTGACAAAAGTGTTGTACATGATAGTTGTGTGAATACCTATTCCCTAACAAAGGATAGAGTGGACATAAGCTAAAGCCATTAAAGGAGATAGAAGAAAAGGTATGTGGTAATGAAAGATTACTTTTGTTGATGGAAGAAAGTTCCTAGATGGTATGAGGCATGGGCATATGTGTTTTTCTTTAATCTAAAATATGGTAAAGAGGAAGTAGAAGATGTACCTATAGAAATTACAGATTTGTTAAATGAGTTTTAGGATATTGTATCCGATAATGTCCCTGATGGATTACCACCAGTGAGGAAAATTAGTCATCAGATGGACTTGATTCCAAGAGCCAATTTTCCAATAAGGCAACACATAGAATGACACCAGCAGAAAGTTAAGAGTTGAACAGACAAGTACATGAGTTGTTATAGAAAGGGTTGATTTGGGAGAGCTTGAGTTTGTGTGTTGTACCAGTAGTACTAGAACCAAAGAAGAATAGAGAATGGAGGATGTGTATAGATTCCAAAGTTATAAACAAGATCACAATCAAGTATAGGTTTCCATTGCCACAGATGGATGATATTATGGACTGTTTGAGTGGAGCTGTGTATTTCTCAAAGATAGATCTGAAGAGTGGATATCACTAGATTTAGATCAAAGAAGGAGATGAATAGAAGACTTCTTTCAAGAAAAAGGAAGGACTATATGAGTGGTTATTCATGCCTTTTGGGCTAACCAATGAACTAAGCACTTTTGTGAAGCTCATGAATGAGGTTCTGAAAGAATTTCTGGGTAAGTTTGTCATTATTTACCTAGATGATATTTTGATCTTTGGTAAAACATTGGAGGAACATATGGTGCATATTCGTATGGTGATTGAGAAGCTGAGGGAAGAGAAATTGTTGATTAATTTGAAGAAGTGCATTTTTGTGAAGGAGTTAGTGTATCTAGGATTTGTAGTTTCAAGAGAATGTCTAAAAATGGACCCAAAGAAAGTGCAGGCTATCCTTGAATGGCCTACTCCATGGAGTGCAACTAAGGTAAGATCTTTTCATGGTTTGGCTAGCTTTTACATAAAGTTTATCAGAAATTTTAGTAGTATTTGTGGATCCTTGACTGAAACAATGAGATTTTGTTGTTCTATGTTTTTGTCATGTGTTTTTGGTATTAAGGGGAGCACCCTTCATCACCAGCATATATGTGTGAATTGGATTTATTATTTGCAAAGAGAGTTGTATACTTTTCAGATTAGATAGTACTGCTACTTTCTAACCATTGTATATGTCTAAATCCTTTAATCAAGGTTGACCTAACAGTCATTGTTTAAATCCTTTGAACAAGGTTGC